>CM062819.1:377553107-377827399 GCA_031772625.1 Pinus tabuliformis
GATTCCTCATCTGATTTTGAGCCTCCTTCACCGCACATTGTCACCATGTTTGGAGCCACAGCTGGTGCAGGAACCCAAACTGGTGTTGGCTTCAGTTATATACCATTAGTTGTTGAGTGATAAAAGGTACATTTTCAACTTGTAATTATCTTCACATTAATTATCAATCCGGGCAGGTCTTTCTATTTCAAGAGTGTATACAGTATGTGACAACTATTTAACTCAAGAGAGTAATGCTTCTAAATTGCACTATAGATCTTCTAAATACAAGAGTAAACGGATGCAGCAAGTAAATTCTAATTGAAATTAAAAGAAAACTCAATCCTTTAATGAAATCAAATCCTACAAAAATTCAAGTAACAACAATATGCAATCCAAGTAACAGCAGTATCAGTTAAGAGTACAGTGGTGATAACTCTTCTCTTAGAAACTGATTGAATTTAAATCAAACGCACTAATCTGTAAAACAACGATGAAATCAATTGAGAGACTAACAGCAGTAGTTAATTCTTATTACAATTGATTACATCGAGTAGGATATTCATCTAGGAAACTTAATCCAAGGCGAAAGGAAACCAATTAAACAACACTGTTGTAAATTATATAAAACAGAGCTATTCTGCCAACGCAAGGAAATAAGGAACAACAACGAAATGAAATAGCAGAAAGAAATAATAATATCAAACTGTCACACTTGCAATAATCAAAAATATATGACAGAGGTCAAGTAGTGAATTCCACCGAAAGCCAGGTCCTTAGCCGCTAGTGTATATTGCTGGTTACTTCAGATAAATGAAAAGGAACAACAACTCCTCTTATATATTAATCATGAAAGGATATTACAACGTATTTTCGTTCTTCGCTATAGAGAAAGTCTATAATTAAGAATTACAATAATAATAACAATAGCCGTCCCCCTTTTTCTTACAATTGTTGCATTTTATAATGAGAAAGGGGTAAAAAAGATAGATGACAAAAGCGATCCCTCAGGATCTCTCGATCTTGAGGGATTCATACAATTTTCTAACTTCAGACATCTTTCCCTTCTTGTGTTGATCCTGTTGATTTGCTTTTGGACGTATTTGCAACCACCGCATCCTTCCTTAGGTTGCTGCTTTTTCATTGTCCCTTAGTTAGGGAACAACAATTGTCCCTTTTCATACTTTCTTGCGTAAGGAAGGATAATAATTAGCCAAATCATAACTGCAAGTAATTTCTGTGTTTCTTACCGTAATTCCTTAATAGATTAGCACATTGAGATATAGAAAGGATGAGAAAAAAGGAAAAGGATAATAAGTTAACAGTAAATGCATACCTTTTCCATGACCCAACAGTAGTCACATCAATCAGAACAGTCTCAGGAACCGTTCCAACAGCTCCCATGCTCCCCTTTATGGTTGGGTTAAGTCTACTAGGTCTTAACTAGTTGATAAATGACCCCATACACCATGATGTTGGTTTGCCCTCTATGCTGACTAAGCTCCCATCATACATCCCCAAGTTTGAGGGTATTCCTAGAGAGGATCCTACAACCCATGTTCGATCTTTGCATATATGGTGTTCATCCAACTCCATAACTAATGACTCCATTCATCTTTGTCGCTTCCAACACACACTCACTGGAGACACAAAATGGTATGTAGACCAACCCTCCACCTCTCATTCCATTTTCACGATGCTTGCTAAAGCATTCCTTTCATATTTCTAGTTATCTCTCTAGTATGACACTAGTACAAAGCTACTGACCACATTCCTTCTATCCTCTACCACTTGCCTTTCTGACCATGTTCAAGAGTTCCATCAAAGGAGGAGCACATGTCGTGCCCCACCTTTCGAAGACCATGTCTATCTAGATTGGTTTCTTACGAGGCTTTTGTCCCCCATCGTGAAAGATGTCATGTCCCATTTTCCTCAGACCAAGGAAGAAGCTCTTCAGACTGCTTTGACATATGATTTGATTTATGCACAATCCAGTTATGTCTATATCATCATTCTAGATCTCCCTCGCCTAAAGGTGCCAATGCATCAGGATCATCTCATGTTGTCGACGGTATCATTGGATCCCATTCACACTCTTCACCATACCTTCAGTAGAGTTATGGCTACCCACAGGGGGGCACCAGTTCCTCCAACACTTATGCCCCTCTTGCTAACAACATGTTTCCAGGGCCCCAACCTGTCTACCAAACTGTTGCTCCTCTTTATGCACAACCGAGTGCTCTAGCCCCCCAAGTATTAGCACCGCAACCTCACATGCATCATCAGCCCCAACAGACACGTCCCTCTGAAGTACAAGTGTTTGTGCAACAAAGTGCTACCAATCCCCAAAATTCGAAGAAAAAGAATAAGGGGAAGGGCAAAAAGGGTAACCAGGGTAACGAAGGTAACCAGCCTAGTGAATCCAAGGGGAACCAACCTAACACCAACAACTAGCAACAGGGAGGAAAACCCAAGCAAAAAAAATCTATTCACATGAATAATCCATGTGCATGTTGTGGTGTAAATGGCCACTATACACATGAGTGTCCTATTTTACCCCAAATATGCCAAATGTGGGAAGCTCAGCTAGCTTCTAGAGGTCCACAATCACATCAGAATCTTGTGCAACATCAACTGGAAGTGCTCACAAGTCCTTTCCCTCAGCAACGATTTGTTGTTGCTCAACATCAGCCAGGTCAAGTAGTCTATCTCCCCAAACATTTTGGTCTGTTAGCTACCAGATCCTTATGATGAACTCTGATGAGTTTAACCCCTCTAATATCAACCTACACACTTGGTTGCATCAATATGAAAAGCCCTCCACTTCTTCTGCTACCAAGTCCAAATCCAAAGTATCCGTTGAGCCTCTTATGACACCAAATGGTCCTTTACAAATACCTCAACCTAAGGTTGAGGCCATTCCTAAGATCGTAAAGGGACCATTACACCGTAATGCGACTTCTAATAGAGCTTTCCATATATACATTATACTAGATGACTTGGCGCAATCACCTGCTGCCATGTCGATGTTGGAATTCCTCCAGTAATGCCCATCCTAAAAGAAAGTTCTACTAAATGCCTTGGGTGCTGTGGATCTTCATAGCACCCCCATTTCTTTCATAGCACCCCCCATTTCCTTCATGTTTTTCTTTCCAAACACCAGTTAGAGTCCGTAATGCCATCATCTGCAGATGCATTATTGACAAAGGTGCATCCACCTGTCTGATGTCCACTGCTATTTGGAAATAGTTTAAGTCACCTGAGTTGTCCCCCTCCATAATCACTCTGCGTGCTTGGGATGGACACCCCTCCCAGCCGCTTGGCATGTACTGCAATTATCTAGTGACCCTTTTAGGAAAGATTGTCCATGTCGATATCAAAGTCATTGATGCCCCTTTGGATTACAACATTCTATTTGGTCATAGTTACACATATGCCATGTCAGCTGTCGCATCTGCGGTGTTCCGCAATATGTGCTTCCCCCATGAAGGGAAGATCATTACCATTGATTAGTTGACTTACTATGAGAAGACATATGTGTGACCTCCCCCAAGTCCATTATCTCATCAATGTCTGATAAATAGTCTTCAATATATTCCACCGATGTCTCACTCGGAGTCTATAAATATTCCTCATTGTTGGGTGCCTTCCCTAGTCCTCCCCCTCCCATTTTTGAAGCTACTTCCATGAGTGTTTGCATGTTACAAGTGTCACGGGCTGCCCTAAAGTAGTCTAGTACACCTGACCAATAGCCAGCTCCTCAGCATCCTATTGTTTCTGTTCCAGTTGAGCCGTATGGATCCACTCCCTCAGGACCACTTCCATTTGTGGGTGCCTCTCATATGTTCCCACCAGGAATTGTTCCTCCGGGTCTCAACCATCGACGAGCTATTCCGTCGGGACATTATCTTGTTGGCAACATACCTTTCATATTCCCCCCTCGAGGAATTTTTTCTGTACCTGTCATGGCTTTGTTTCTCCTTCCTAACATGACTCTTAGGATCCCAGTATTGCACATCAATCCCCCTGCAAACATTCCGCCTGGTTAGCCAAGACTATATCACACTTTGACCCCATTTCAACTGGTCCCCGTGACCCTTGCCGCTACTTCAGTGCCATTAAAAACTCAACACGACCAACTCCTATTGTGAAATCATCTGGCTAGGGGAGAAAGCCAAAAGGAAATATTTAAAGGACAAGGCTCCCTAATCTACTCCAGCCCCTAGGGCCCCAAAGTCGACATTCCCCTGTGCTTTGTGTCAAGTTGTTGGGCATGCCACTAACAATTGTCCAGAGCTTCCTCAACTTAAACCCTTGGTTCATGAAGCATTCCGTGAGTCGAATATCCCGAAATTCCATGTTAACTTACTGGTTCCACCTAAGAAACTCTAAACTCTTCACAGAAACCACCCTTGTGCCATATGTGATATTCATGGTCACTATTCGCATTGTTTCCCTCATCTCGATGAATTTCTTGATTTCCTTGAGGTGATTCATGAATATGAGGCCACTCGTAGTGGATCCTCTACTCCTCTACCTATGGATTCTGGTACCACCAGTAAACCTGAATAGAGAAAATCTTGCCCTACTATTGTGATCCCTCCCTCGATGTCGAGATGAAGGACACCAAAGGCCGCATTCTTTACCCATCGTCATCCTTGGGAGCCTCGTGGGCAAACCTTTCTAAGGTTTTTGTGCACACTTATGTTGCACCTCTTTCGATAGAATCCTAGCTCTCAACATCAGTAGATCCTCCATCTACCAGTCTGTCGTCGACCATTCAAGATGATGCGTATGTGAACCTTATTTCTCAGGTTGATGCACTAGGTAATCCCGCTGCATCATGTAGTCAGTCTTCCTCCTATCCACCCATCACCAAGCCTATTGAGGACACCATGGAAGCTACGTCTACCCCTAATTACCCCTACCCTTAAGTAAGGGGCAATTTCTTTAGAGGATTTTGAAGACCATTTCCTTCCTAATTCTCTCAATGCGCTCTACCTCAAGAAATTTCACTCATAGCACATCGCTTTGATTTGTGTTTCTTTATTATTGCCATGAAGTTAGGTAGATTGCATCATCTCATCCGTTGTCTTTTTAATCTTTCATATGGATCCATCATCCACATTGTATATTGGTCGTGCCGATGATGCAAGTCACTTTTCCTGGAATCTACCCTTGGCATATTGGGCCATTTTTACCCCCTTGCATATGTTAGTCTTTTCAAATAGAGTGTGCATTGGATCTGCCACCAATAATCATGTCGAATATGATGCATTGATAGGTTTGTTAGTCAATTCCCTTGTTCATCGCTTCCTTCATCTTCATGTTCATTTAGATTCCTTGCTACTTGTCGTGCAATTGAATGGTGTGTTTCATGTGCATAACCAAGTCCTATTTAGAAAATATCTATGATTGAAGCTATTGGTACGTGAATTTGAAACCCTTACTTTTAGTCATGTGCCTCGAGCCAAAAATCACTATGTAGGTACCATTGCAAACAACATTATAGATTGACATTTATCACATGTATACCACAAAAGATAACCATAAACAAAACAAATGGCGAACCATCAACGTGATAGAAAAAGCATAATCATATTATGTACCATCAAATTTTTTGGAGCCCTTAGCTCTAAATACATCTGGTACACCCATCGCATATTATGGAGGCACATAGGCCCCTACATCTCCTCATCTCCTTTGGAGGATCTCGTGTCAAGTTAGGTAGAGATGCTTGAATCCTTTTTTTGAGCACTTAGAACATAATGGTGCTCCACAAACACCTCCTTCTAGGGGTCATCATTCCCACCTTTTCATACTAGATCAGCATCCCATGCTTGGGGGCATGATGGTTTTCCCCTAGCCATCTTCACAAGTCTCAACCTAGATCCCACTAGATCTAGGTATGGTCGATTATCCTCCCATTCCTTGGATAGTTTGTCCTACCAGCCTCTCTAGCGAGCCATATGCACACTGGATATCGTAGACATTTGATAGCATATCTTCAAATATTCTACTCTATATCCACATAGTCCCCATGTTTGACTTAGCGAGTGAGAATGATTCTAGACCTCCTCTAGTAGTTGATTCTTCTTTTCCTCCTCCCTTAATCCTTCACTAGGAACCATCGTTTGAAGAAGAATTAAGGTCCTCTTTAGACAAGTAAGGATGCTTGCACGAAAGTTATAGATCCCGATTTTGATGGTCAGTTTTTCCGTTACGATCTCCACAAGATTTAGGGCTTTCTCCTCTTCTCAAATTGGAGGGAAAATGTCCTTTCTTAGAAAAATCCCCAATTTTTCTATCGCCCATTGCAACTAGACCATAGCCCAGTTTGAAAAACCATCAATACCATTGGAAAGCTCTCATTGAGCTCTAAAATGAGTCTTCCTTAGTTTTTGATGATTTGACACTTCACCCGGAAACCATTTTTCCAAGAAGGTCGCTTCATCGTCTCCCAGAATTGAGTTTCATCATAAAGTGACACTTGTGCTTTGAGTTCCACCTCCTCTTACTACTTGTCATACCATAGGTCAATTTCTTTCATGAGTAACCATCATTTACTCATGTTTTCATGGTCCCCACCAGGCCTCGTCTATGTGGCAACGTCATCGAGTCACCCTTGTTTAGAGCATCCGTGATGATTCACCCTTGCATTCTTGGAGTCTATCTCATGTCCCATCATCTCATGTCATAGAATTCCATTCATATTTTCATATCATTTGTCTTGTGTTGCCCATTTTGGCCTCCAACCATACTATCTCCATCCCCTCCAGAGTTGAATTAGTTGCTGCAAGGTCAACCATGCACTCTATGCACTGACAAGGGAAGTCCTTTGTTTGTCCCTCAGTCCCATATTTCCATTATCCCTAGTGTGAATCCATTAGTCACATTAGTATTTTCCATCATGCTTTAGTTTAGGATCCTTATTGCCTCATCTATCGCGAGCCATATTTTGTCAACATCAACTCATTTATTCTAGAAGAATGGCCTAGAAGGCGGTGTATATTGGTTCCAACTTCCATTCTTATTCAACGCCTTGGATCGAGAAGAGGGTCTCATTATTGCCCTTTGACTTGGTCATTTCATATTCGTTATCCATACACATGATAGTCTAGTGATGCAACAGATTGTACCAATGGTTCCTGGGTGTGTGTGAGATGTTTCAGACCTCATGAGGGGGTGGTCCTTTAGGTAGCCCCCCACATGCCTGGATGCATACCTACTATGCTATAGCCTCAGATGCAATTCCACAGACTTGATGGGTTCAATCCCTACTAGTCAAAGTGTTCATAGCATGCACATCTCCTCCAGATGATCCGTTCAGTTTTGCAGAGCCCTTCCTTGTTCAACAGGGCTTCTTTGGTTGTTCTACTCTCCCCCCCACCCATTTTTCGATGGAAGGGACTTTGTATCTCATGTACATAGATATTGTTGTATTCAGTCCTAGCTCATGTTTTTCCAGGTGCATTATTTATATGGGACACATTGTATTATTTTATGGCTCTGTTATGTCTGCATGTCATATACCATTCGGCATGTACTTCAATGGTCAGTCTTATATTTCTGGCCGAACCATTATTTTTGTACTAAGTTATCTCGGTGGGTATTTTGATGCCTCCCCTACCTCAGTGAGGTCCGATACCATAACATAAAATGGTCATTGCATTAGTCTCTCCCCATCTATCTGTATCCTCTTTCAATCCAGCGTTATTGGTCTCTCTCTCTCTCTCTGACTCCCCTATGTTGTCTAAGTGATTATGTCTTTACAATGTACTTTGGTCATACGTTTTAATCCTAACACTCATATGTTGGGAGGAAATATATTCTCACCCAAAAAATTGATCATCTAGCATAATGAACTAGATGGATTGAAGTAGAACATGTAAAGCCAATTTTACCATAGTAAAATTGCTTTCACTGTGAGAAATTACCTAATAAACCACCTTTGTTAAGTGATTTATAGTTAAAGCCACAAAGAATAATTAAATAAATCACTATTTATTTGATTTTCTTCTAGGAATAATTAATTAAACCATTGTTTTATTATTATTCCTTGCCATATTTTACCCAATCATGAAAAATAAATAGATAAATCATTATTTATCTTATTTTACCCTAAAAATAATTAATTAATCACTAACTAATTATTATTCTTTGTTAAATTTGACTAAATCCCTTAGGAATAATTAAATAAATCCTTATTTGTTTATTATTCCTTGTCGATGAGATGATAAATAAATCATTTATTTATATATTATTTCTAAATAAAAGTTAAAATACTTTTTCCCTCCTAGCCAGATATAATAAAATATTCCAAGTGGTTATTCCAAGAATGGGATCAATAATATTTTATTATTGCTCATTAGTGAAGGATAGCTCGATATTTTGTTATAAATAGAAGGGTATTCCATTCATTATTCACTTTTGATTATTTTCATTATTTCACTCATTGTTGTAACTCCTATTATTTTCATTGTCGCACATCATATTTTTCCTAGGTTTATGCATTATAGAGGAGAGAGACTCTACACAAGCTGAAGACGTTTGAGGATAGCCAAGAACACATCCCATAGAGGGTGACTGGTAACATTTATCTGTTCTCTTCACATGTATTATTATTAAATTATTCTTTACATATTTGGTTTCCATTGCATGATTGGAGTTATTACTCTTTCTTTTTTCTATTTAACTATGATTGTGGCATAGTTCTGCACTTGGCAAGTTTTGTTTCTATCAGTTATTGTAGATCTACAATGTTTAGTAGCCATTTATATTTTTGAGATTGTTTTTCATCCACAATCTTAAGTGGGTTCTTTTCGTACATCATTAATAAGAAAACACTACAACAATATATTAAAATCAATAAAAGTACAGTGAAACAATGATGCAAAAGTAACAAGTTGAACGAGAATCGAACCAGACCCGTACTAGCCATGATAGGCATTTCGTCAAACATACCATCAACATTTAACCTACCTGTGTAAACAATATAATTTATTGGAGGGGTCTCATACTTACCTGAGAATCACTATGAATCATTGTTCCCTCATGTCATTTGTTGCATTATGATCTATTATGCCATAGATAAATTATCCATTAATTCACAAGTAAAAAAATTATGAGAGCCATACATAGCTATTGTCATAAAATTTACATATAACCAACATAATAGGGATGGAAATATCATAAGCATATCAGTCGTGAAGTCCACTTATATATTAGTACATTTACACATGAAAATCAAGGGAATGAATTTCTCATTAATGAATGCAATAACCCAACCAGAGATGGGACTACCATGTTCCACCCGACCATAGAATGGTTGAGCCAATTCTCTCTCCAACTATTCACCCACGTGCCATATTCCAAGCATTAATGTGGGACTCAAACCAAAAGAACAAACCACGGCATATCACGGCTGAACCAATTCACCCTCATCAATAGGAACCAGGATTTATCACAATCCATTGCGGATCATTGGGGAAAAAAATGAACACATCATAACAGGGTTTGCCGTGATCTCCACTGGATCACTAGGCTAGGAAAACATGTATGCCACCATATTTCTCCACCTCCACCATGAGGAATTTTCCTGTCTCCTAGTCTCTCAATCTTTACTGCAATCCAAACCCAAATCACTGGGCCCTAAATCAAGACCCACTCTTTAGGATTTACCCTATATCCCAAATCTTAAGCCCAATGGAGAGAAAACCACCACTTGGGCTGACCGTATATCCTATCATTCACCAGAAAGGATTCCTAAACCAACCAAGGCAACACAATCTTGGCTTTACTGCAATCCATAGTCTAGTTGAGGGGTGACTGGGCTAGTGGCTTTATCATGATCCGTAATCTGGTTCAGGAACTACTAGGCCATGTGTTCTATCATTTGGATATCCACCCCACTCAACTTTGAATCAATCTGATAATCTAGGTCAACCAAAATATGAGAACCCAATGACACCATGGTTATTCGAAAATGGTAAGGCTAGGCTAAAAACATGGTTACACCTGGAAAAACACTTGCCATGATAAAAAAGAACCACATGGTGATCCGAATTGGATCCTTGAAGATTATCAGAGTTCTGTGACTGTTCCAAATTATGTCAAACTTCAAATTCTTGTAAATAGAGAGCTATCAGGAAGGACCTCTAGACAGTGGTAGTTTGTAGCTAGCACGGAACAACGAGGACCTCTGTCAAAGCACGTTGACCAAGGCCCATGGAGACCGCGCAGTGGCGCAAACTAGCAATTGGGAAATCCAGATCAGGAAATAGAGGTTTTTTTGATGCGCGATTGGCGCACATTGCTGGGTAAAACCCCTCGATAATGAAAAGACCTGACACCTGATCATGTGGAAAATAGGGAAACCATGAAACTGTGGGAAAAGTGCTAAAACGACAGGTGGGTTCCACACTCTGAAACCGGCGGAATATTGGAGGCGTTTCAGGTGATAAGTGGGTTTGTCAGGAGAATGAGCGATGTCATACATTGAATGATTCGTGTCTGGTGGATGAGAGATAAAACCACTCTCATTGCAGGCTAACTTTTGAGCAAGTCAACTATGCGATAAAAGCGATGACTGTAGGATTTGGGAGCTCTAGATCAGATGGCGGAGATTTTACCTGATGGATGACCAGACACGAGAGAGAAATAAGTTACGACGCATAAAGGTTTGAAGTCTGATTTGACCACTGAGCTAGTGGATGAATAATTTCATGGAGTAGCCGAAATAATGAACCATCGAGGAAGAGCTGGCGCTCAGTTTGTGAGAGGAAAAGTGGCCACCTCTCTGTGAAACGTTACATAGTGGAAATGACACAGAAGCAGGGAACTCTAGCAGATAGAGGCAGGCGATCTGAAGAGACGGAAGGGGAAGCGAATAGTCAAGGGACGGATTGGATTTAAGCCATGAACAGACAGAGAACAGAAAGAGGAGATAGTGAGACAAAAGAGAAAGAACAGAGAGAAAAGCAAGAAGTAGAGAATAGAGAAGTGAGTTGACCTGCAAAGCCAAGGCAACATCGAGCAGACAGAACCAGGCTTGAGAGGCTCAAGCAATCCCTGTGAGGATATCTGTCGGGAATTGAGTACCAAATTGGACTCATCCCACTAAGACCAGTTGAGGTTGGGACTTGGTAAGGGGGAGTCTGTGCACTCTAGTCGCTTCAGGAATCCAAGTACCACCCTACTAACCATCATCTATTCCAAGAGACTCAAATTGAGCTCCTCATTGTAAAAACTTTGCTTAAAGACACAATAAGAAAAGGCCACCACTAAAAGCTGGACCAGGAGATGTAGCCTATGAGGATTGGGTGAACTCCTTATTAAATTGTTTTGTTTTCTTTCATTTGCTTGCTGTGTTTCTCTTACTGTTTTCCAGTGTCTGTGTATTTTGCAATCTTATCGATTCATTGCCTAAGATAACATAGATACATACACCAGCACATGAGTCTGTAATACCTACATTAATTAATTTATTGAGATCATACATAGGTGATTTCAGATCAAGTGGTATCAGAGCTTTAGGCTGTTAAGGTTAGACAAGCTTGTGCTAGATTTAGCTATTGAATGCTAACTAGATCAAAGCTCAAATTAGGAGAAAGAGAGTTGGCTAAAACTAATCCTAAAATTGGGAGAGTCTATCCTCAAAGGACAATGTCAGAGGAAGGTTCTATGGGGCCAGACCCTTAATTCATAGATAGTTTCCTAGCCATAAGGTCCGTGGTAGAGGAAATGTATAAGGACTTTAGAAAACATAAAGATGAAGATTCATCAGGCTCCAGACAAGATAAATGAGAAGAAGAGTCTCTCCTCCATGATCACTCATAAGGAAAAGGGAAAGAAGAAAGCTTTCTCACACCTCATAATAGCCCTGAACATAAAAAGAAGACATCTTTGATTAAACTAGATGTTAAATTTGATTTACAAATATATGATGGAGAGTTGAATGCAAAAAAGTTGGACAATTGGATTAGACAAATTAATGTTTATTGCAGAGTGTAGAGTATTGATTCAGATAAGAGCAAGATTCAGTTGGCCAACCTATGCATTGGAGGCACTGCCTTGGTTTGGTGGGAAGGCAGGACCCAAGCTGACATGAAGAGACATAGTAAGACTCTTTCTTCCTGGAGTGAATTTGTTTCTGCAATCAAAAAGTAGTTCTATCCATTGGCCTACATGTAGCAAGCAATGATGAGTTGGCAAACTCTTCGATAGTTGAAAGGGAAAAGTGTACAAGGTTACACCCAAGAATTTAGGAAGAGAGCATTGATTCTAGGAATCTCTTTAGTCTCACCTGAGACTCTATTGAAGTACATCGGTGGTCTACATAGTTACATGAGGCACACTATCCTCATGTTTAATCCCACTAGTACAGATGAGGTATCTATTCAAGCTACACCTCTAGAAGCTGGAGGAAAGAATGGAAACCTAGAAGTTGGGGGATCATCCCAACCCACCGCAAGAAAGAATAAGGAGAAAAGAAAATAGAAATGGAAAGCAAGGAAGGCCAACATTGCATAGAAAAGCAAGTCCTCATGCACTCATTGTAAGAAGGATGGGCATGATGATGAGCACTATTGGATTCTACATCTGGAGTTGAGACCTAAGAAGTTTGAGGACAAGAAGAAGAAGATTGCTGCAGCTATTCAGAAATATTTGGGGTCAGACTCAGGAGATTAAACAACTAGTGCAGCCACAGGTATAAAAGGTAAGAATTTTGAAGCATCTACTAGTAATTCTGCACAATCTACTATTGATGAAGAAAATGAGAGAAAAAGACATGAGTTTTTCCATATTTGAGTTATTTCCAAACATCAAAAGATTGATACCTTGTTTGATAGTGGCTCACAAGTAAAGTTAATTTCTGAAGCAATTGTAAAGAAATTGGGATTACTGACTACATCTCACAAGAAACCATACCCATTAGGATGGTTAAGTGATAAAGCACAACTACAAGTGACTAGACAATGCAAACTTATGTTTTCTTTTGGGTTAGTATTTGTAGATGAGGTTGAGTTAGACATAATTCCTTTGGATATATGTGGAATTGTTTTAGGAAGTCCTTACTTGTATGACAGAAAAGCTATTTTCTATAAAGTTGAGAACAAGTATCCACTAGTTAAAGATGGAATCGAATACTTTGTAAGAGCTCATAATCTCAAGAATAATTATACTCTCATAAACTTAGGGCAGATGAAACGAATGATAAATTCATGCAAACAATTTTACTGATGGTTGTAAAGGAAAAGAAACCTGATAAAACCAATGTATTTGAGGATTGTGATGCTAAACAACAAGCTGATTTAGAAAAATTTGTTTCAGAGTATGATATCTTGTTTTAAGAACCTAAAGGTCTTCCACCCAAAAAGGAAATAGTGCATGAAATTATTTTGCAGCAAGATGCTCCATTGCCTAACATTGGGAGGTACAGGTTGTCTGCTTTAGAGAATGCATAAAGCAAGAAGCAGGTGCAGGAGTTGCTCGAGAAGGGGTTCATCAGTCCTAGGACATCACCATGTGGGTCACCAATCATTTTGGTGAGAAAGAAAGCTGGCTCGTGGAGAATGTGCATTGATTACTAAGCATTGAATAAGATAACAATAAAAAATCGTTATCCCCTTCCTCACATAGATGATCTGTTAGATCAATTGAAAGAAGCTATTTAATTTTCCAAGTTAGAATTGAATAGTGGATATCATCAAGTCAGAGTTGCAGAACAAGATACATGGAAGACTGCTTCCAAGACAAAGCAAGGATTGTATGAGTGGCTGGTTATGCCTTTTGGCTTAACTAATGCTCCTGCTACTTTCATGACAATAATGAATGATGTACTCAGACCTTTTCTTGATGATTTTGTTATTGTATATCTAGATGACATTCTGATATTTAAAAAAACATGGGAAGAACACTTAAATCATGTTAAGTAGACACTAGATGTTTTGAAAAGATAAAAACTTTATGTTAAACTCTCAAAATGTGAATTTGGAAAAACATCTTTGAATTATTTGGGACATATAGTAGGGGGTGGTGAATTAAAGATAGATCCCTCTAAGGTGGCAGTCACTGTAAATTGGCCTAAACCCAAATCTACTACAAAAGTTAGGAGCTTCTTAGGAATAGCACAATATTGGAGAAAGTTCATTTCTAACTTTTCCTTAATTGCAGCTCCCTTACATGCTTTAACAGGATTGAACAAGGTGTTTTAGTGGGGAGGCAAATAGCATAAAACCTTCGACACCTTGAAAGAAAAGATTAGTACAGTAGCAGTACTAGCACTACCTAATCTTCAGAGGCCATTTCAGATCCAAACAGATGCCAGTGACTATGCCATGGGAGCAGTGTTGACACAGTACGGTAAACCCATATGTTATCATTCTGAGACATTTAATTCTAAAGTAGTTAACTATCCTACATATGATAAAGAATTGTATGCATTAGTAAAGAGTGTGAAAAAGTGGAAACATTACTTAATGGGCAAAAAGATAGTAATACATATTGATCATCAACCACTTCAATATCTACACTCCCAAATTAAGTTGCAGCAATCAAGACACTACAGATGGATGGGTTTTCTACAACAGTTTCATTTAGTCATCAGATATAAAAAGGGCATACACAATAAAGTGCAAATATGTTATCTAAACCCATTATAAATGCATCTACTATACTTAATCATAATTCAGTATTGCATGAGAGCTATATTGAATAGTATGCTCAAGATATAGATTTCAAAGATGTACATGCAACTTTAAGTCAAGGAAAACGAGTAGAAGAATTGGATTATCATGTAAAGGACTGACTCTTATATCATTGTGGGAAATTATGCATTCCACAAACTGAAAGAGTAAAGATAATTCGAGAAGCACACACTTCTCTAATACTTGGGGTAAGTAAAACAGTTGCACAGCTGCAAAGATTTTGTTATTGGCCAAAAATGAATGAGACAGTTTCTAGATATGTAAGAGGGTGTACCATGTGTGTTAAAAGCAAGCCCAACAATAGAAAACTAGGCTTGTACACTACATTACCAATTCCTTCTCATCCTTGGGAAAGTGTTTCCATGGACTTTGTTGGAGGACTGCCTAAATCTAGGAAAGGTCATGATTATCTGTATGTTGTTGTGGATAGGTTAAGCAAAATGTGTATTTTGATACCTTGTAATAAACAGATTACAACTGAATAGACTACAAAATTGTTCTTTCAACATGTATAGGTTCATTTTGGATTACCCACTTCCATTGTATTTGATTGAGACACCTGATTTGTGGGGAAGCTTTGGTCTAGTCTATGGGAACTGGTGGACACCAAACTGAAGAAAAGCATAGCTTCCCATCCACAAACCGATGGACAGACAGAAGTAGTTAATAGGATAGTGATCCAGTTACTCAAGGGATATTACAGTAAGCATCCTAAGCTTCGGGATGAACATTTTTGTTATGTGCAGCATGCTTACAACTGAGCCAAACATTCTTCTACACAGAGATCTCCTTTTGGTTTCACACCAAGGTCACCTTTGGATTTTGTCTTTGGTAAGGACACAATAGTTGAGGGACATAGTGATGTGGACAGGGCAACTAGGTTCATTGAACAAATTCGAGAGATCCACTAGGCAGTACAGGAACAACTGGAAAAGAGCCAAGCCAAATACAAGGCAACGCATGACAAGCATCAGATGGAGCATATTTTCCAAGTTGGTGATCAAGTCTGGCTATATATCAGCAAGGATAGGACGCAAGGTGAAGGTAAAAAGCTAAATCCTATTAGGTATGGACCTTTCAAGATACTTGAGAAATTTGGTGAGAATGCTTTTTGCCTTGATCTACCAGCTTACATGCACATCTACTCAGTCATGAATGCAGATTGCTTGAGATTGTTTAAAGATTCACTAATTGAAGATCCCAAAGAGCAGAGTCAATTGCCTTCTATTGATGACCTGCTATGTCAATATCTTAATGAATTGTAGGAAGACATATTTCTGGATAGGAAGGTGAGAACGACATGTAGGGGAGATGTTGAGTACCTCAAAGTTAGGCTCAAGGATTCAAAGCTGAGCAGTCCAAAAATGGATAGAGATTGGACAAGTGAGACAATTGTACCCTCACTTAGTCGATGCTTGAAAACTAACTTTTGGTGGTCGAAAAGCTTTTTCAGTGGGAAGGCCATGATCCAAATTGGATCCTTGAAGATTATCAGAGTACTATGACTGTTCCAAATTATGTCAAACTTCAAAATCTTGTAAATAGAGAGCTATCAGGAAGGACCTCTAGATAGTGGCAGTTTTTAGCCAACACGGAACAATGAGGACCTCGGTCAAAACACACTGACCAAGGCCCATGGAGACCGCGGAGTGGCACAAACTAGCAATTGGGAAATCCAGATTAGGAAACAGAGGTTGTTTCTAATGTGCGATTAGCACACATCACTGGGAAAATCCCCTCAAGAAGGAAAAGCCCCGGTACCCGTTCATGTGGAAAATACAGAAACCATGAAACCGTGGGAAAAGCGCTAAAACAATAGGTGGGTCACGCACTCCAAAACTGGAAGAATATCAGAGGCATTTTGGGTGGTAAGCAGGTTTGTTAGGAGAACAAGCGATGCCATACATTGAGTAATGCATGTCTGGCGGATGAGAGAGAAAACCACTCTCATCATGGGCTAACATTCGAGCAAGTCAACCGCACGATAAAAGTGATGACCGTAGGATCTGGGAGCTCTAGATCAGACGATGGAGATTGCACCCAATGGATGACTGGACCCGAGGGAGAAATAAGCTATGGCGCATAATGGTTTGAAGTCCAATTTGATCGCTAAGCTGGCAGATGAATCATTTCGCAGAGTAATCGAAATAATGAACTGTTGAGGAAGAGCTAGCACTCAGTTCGTGAGAGGAAAAGTGGCCACCCCTCTATGAAACGTTACATAGTGGTAATGACACAGAAGCAAGGAACTCTAGCAGACAGAGGCAGGTGATCTGAAGAGATGGAAGGGGAAGTGAATAGTCAAGGGATGGATTCACTTTAAGCCACAAATAGACAGAGAATAGAAAGAGGAGACAATCAGACAAAAGAGATAGAACAGAGAGAAAAGCAAGAAGCAGAGAATAGAGAAGCAAGTTGACCTGTAGAGCCAAGGCAGCATCGAGCAGACAAAACTACGCTTGAGAGGTTCAAGAAATCCCTATGAGGATATCTGTCAAGAACAAAGCACCAAATTGAAATCATTCCATTAAGACCAATTGAGGTCGAGACTTGGTAAGGGGGAGTCTGTGCACTCTAGTGGCTTGGGGAATCCAAGTACCACCCTACTAAGCATCATCTGTTCCAGGAGACTCAAATTGAGCTCCTCATTGTAAAAACTCTGATAAAGACACAATAAGAAAAGGGCACCACTAAAATCTGGACCAAGAGACATAGCCCAGTTGGATTGGGTGAACTCCTTATTAAATTGTTGTGTTTCTTTTCATTTTCTTGCTATGTTTCTCTTACTATTTTCTAGAGTCTATGTATTTTGCAATCTTATCGATCCGTTGCCTAAGATAACATAGACACACACACCAGCACATGACTCTGTAATACCTTCATTAATTAATTTACTGAGATCATATATAGGTGATTTCAGATCAAAATGCAATGCCATGCATGCCAAATCTAGAAAGGAAAATACACATGCAAGTTGATACCCACAATGAATCATGTTGTAGCTGCTTGATCTTGCCTTTCCCTGCTTGACATTTTCTTCCTCTTTCCCTCTTCGCCTTTCTTTCTACAATGCCAAAAGGCTCCAAGAAATCTCTAAGTGCACAAGAGTGAGACACAGAGAGATAATACTGAGAGAGCTCCAAAACTCAACTAAAAAAAGGTTACCAACTAACCCTTAGAAGCCTATTTATGAATAAGGCCTCTATTTTTTTCATTTTCCCCTATTTTCTTTCATTTTCCTGCTCACATGCAACCTGCGACCTTTCACCTTCATTTTCTCCTAATTTCCATTATTTTCATAAATAAATGTGCTAAAAATGCCATTTTTCCTTTCCAAATCCTTAACCATTGCCTTTTCCAATTACTTAGCCATAAACAATCAAATGAACACCCCCTAATATGTCTTACCCAACATTCAACTTGGAATAAGTGTCACATCAATTGTGGATATTGTTCTTGTCTTTATTAAATTTTATTACATGGTGTTGGCTTATGGGGGCCTGACCCAGGTTCATACTTATTTAGCCAAACAAATCCCTACTCTACTAGCCCTTTAGGCATCAGCTTACGGAGCGCAGACTGAATTCTCACCCAAAGCAGTATGGGCTGGTATTGGAACCAAGTTTCCACACCCTTGAGATGGTTGTGATGTTGGTTTATTCCAACTAGACCTTGCCTTCACGTAGATCACTTCGTGCTCTGTTCTAACCTTCAGTACCTTCGCGATCTGTTACCATTGACTTTCCCACAGTGCTAACCAGGGGCTTAGATGCTTTCGCACCACTAGGGTAGTGAACTATGATGTTTCCCAAATTACGCCAAGTATCTTACTTATCTTATTAATAGATCTTAATTATCTTCACGTAAAAATATATTCTAACTTGCATTCACTTAACCAATATAGTTATACAAATTCATGCATCATGTAAGCATTAGAAGTGAAATTCATACCAAATATAATAGATGCATAAAATAGGAAATAAAGATGCATAATTGATAGAAACATCACTTTATTAATACTTCCAGATGATTACAGACTCGACTCGCCTTGCACACTCAGCTGTAGGGGTCTGCGCACTCAACAGTGGACTACTAGGCCTCTTAGATTGATTGTTTTAGCTACTTAGAGCTTCACTCTATTTATACAATCCCATGGTCCACGGACCATGGGTAGATCTTCTATAGCCGACATTACATTATGAAAATAAGGGTGGACAACCCTATGAATTTTTAAAAACTATGTGCTCTGCGCCCACAAAATGCAGAGTCTTTACATTGGAATTACAATATTGGACTGAAATCTGGGCTCTAAGTCCCAAAAACTACACTTGGGGGATTCCGCGTGCAACAAGCCCCCAACAAAAACATCGTTACTCGCCCTCAAGTCACTCTGCAGGTGCAGAGATCTTAGCACAAAAACCTCCCAACTCTAATTGGATCACTTCAAGTTTGGCAGTGCACTGAGCGACTGCCTACTCACTTCCTCTACACATTGTTCGGTGATCGTTTTTGTTGAATTTCTACCCTGAATCCTCTCCTAAGTTGCTTGTAGTTGCGCGACCTTTGCTTCAATGGAGGCTATAATCATGTAAGCCTCATCTATCCATGGATGTAAGCATGCTTTCAAAACTGCATCTTTAAGCCCAGCGGCATCCACCTGCTCCTTGAGCGCCTTTGGTTGCTACATACTTACAAGCCTCTATGTAAGGGAAACCTTATGCACGTCCCTTTTACCTCATCGTATCTCTATTGCAACTCGTGTGCCTCTATCTCTAGGCACTCTGTGTTTGGGTCCTCTTACAGGGTGGTTAGGACCTTGAACGATTGTTCGAACAACTTCATGCAGTTTGTCACTACACTATCAACCGCCGCCATTGTTGTTGCAACCATAGTGGTACGTTGTTCTCTGACCTCTAGCGGGGATGAAGGTTGAGCCTTCAACTATAGTTTTGCTATTCGCAAGTTCAGCTCCAGCTGAACCCTGGCCATTTCTGTTCCTGCATCGCGCATCCTTGTGGCTAACTTCCAGACATGTGCCTCCACCACTTCCTCTGCTTCAATGGCGAACTCTAGGACCATCCGGCAGGCTTTCTCACCAACTTTTACTATCTGTTTATTCTGTTGCACCGTCTCATTGCACTACAGGATCAACTTCTCAATGTTGATGCGCTACTCGCTCATTACCTATATAGCATGGCTCTCCCTGGCCTGAAATTCTGTGGTGGCTCATTCCTGCAAGAGATAGAGCGTCTCCCAAGGGAGCGCAACCATGTTTAATCTGACCCCTTTCAAGCTGTTGACCATAGGTCTGTCGGCCTCATTTTCTATAATGAGTGCTCCATCTGGTAGCACTATTGTTTTGGTCACCCTGGTGTGCAACATCTCGGTTCTCAAATTGCCAAGTGTTTCTTGCTGGACAGCCACTTGTAATTTATAGCACCTTTTGAATTTGAATTCGACTGTTCCCCCCACATTTGGTCCATTATTGCTAGATTGGCGGCATATTTTCAATAATATAGCCCATAAAGTTCACCTTAAATTCCTATCGCCTGCTTCATTTGGCCTCAAACCAAGCATCACATTATAAATAGTGACTGTAACAGTCACTTTTCGGCAGACCTATTCGCCAGCATAGCTGTCTCCGCATTGTCACGAACCCTGTGACACTTCACTACTGCACATAGTCCTGGCATTGCGTAGTTCCCAGGCAAACTAATTTATAGTCCCCCACCTCCTTTCAGCTGTCTGGAGCGCAAGACTGTGCTTCCATTGGCTAGTCAGATGGTCGGGCCACCTGTGTATGGATTCAAATGAATGCCATTCAATTTTCCTGGGAAGGGATCGCCATTCAACTTTACCAACTGTATCACACCACCATCTGTAATCTCCTCAATAATATACAGCCCTAACCAATGCATTTTGAATTTCCCTGGGAATTTATCAAACTTACTATTATACAACAAAACTAGATCATTTACCTTGAATGTGCGCAGCTTGATGTGTCGGTCATGCCATGCCTTTTTGCGCTACTTTTGGACTTGCTGGTGGAATCTAACCAAAAATCATTCTTCTTCGAGCTCTTCCAGCTGTGTGAGCCTCTCTTCTAGGGCTCCGTAATTCATCATACCTATGAGCACTACAATGCATAGACTAGACACGCTATATTCCATAGGCATTATGGCTTCCACTCCATAGACAAGCCTAAAAGGTGTCTGTCCCGTTAGTTTCTTTTATGTCATTCAATAAGCCCATAGCAATGCAGGTATGCGTAGGTCCCAATAACTTCACTACACATTACGTACCTTGGTCAGCACGGTTTCCAGTACTTTGTTGAATGCTTCTCCATGTAGAATTTTTTGCATAGTCTCTCTTCCTGCAAAATGTCTTCCCAACATTAAAAGCCATCTGCAATTCCCCCCCCCTAACACATGCTTATTGAACATGTACTTTAACGTGGATTGATCAGTATACATCTTAAAGTGGCCACCTAGCAACTAGTGCTGATACTTCTGGAGCACATACACCATGTCCAGACCCTCGTGTTCAGTGGTGGAATAATTCTTCTCTGCTTTGGATAATATGTGACTTGTGGACATGATAGGGTGGTCTAATCCTTCTCTGCCATCATGTGTTAGTACTACTCCCAGCACTGTACATGACACATCAACATGTACATGGAATTCTTTCTTCCAGTCCGGGAAGACTAGAATCGGTGCGGTAACCATTTTTTTCTTTCAATATATCTAGGCTTTTCTTACAGTCATTTTTCCAGCAGAATTTGACATCCTTCTTCAACAATTTTTCCATTGGTGCGGTGATCTAGGCATAGCCTTTGATAAAATTTCTATAATACACCATATGTCCCAGAGTAGTGCGCAGCTGTTTCACACTTCTCAACGCTTCCAATTTCAGAATCACCATGATCTTCGTAGGGTCTACCATTAGCTCTTGTCTGCAAACCACGTGCCCTAATAGGTTCCCAAATGGAATGAGAAATAGACACTTCTTGAGGTTGAGCGCGATTTGGTATCTTCGACAGGTATCCAGCATCAAGCACAAGCTTGTGACATGGCGCTTAACCAGCCCAAATACAGTCTAGTCATCAGAATAGACCTCCAAGAACTTATGAATATATTCCTTAAATGCGGCAACAACCGCGCATGAAAATATGGTCGGCGCATTCTTCAATCCAAACGGCATGACAGTATATTGAAAGCAATCTCACTCAATTGTGAAGGTTGTCTTGCTCCTATCCTCCAGCACGATTTTGATCTGGTGGTACCCTGAGAATCCATCAATGAAAGAATATCCTTCTTGACCACCTACATTGTCCAACACTTCATCCATGAACGGAGTTGGGAAAGGATCATGCACACAAGCATCATTCAATTTTCATGTATCCTAGCTCTCAGCATAGGACAATCTTTCATCTCATGATCAAACATTGTGCAATATTTGCATGATGGGCACGTTGGATTTGTGCAATCATGGACATAGTTTCCTAGACCTCCATAATTGTAGTAAATCAACTGTGTGCGACCTCTACGAGGTTCTCCTCTGCCTCAGCCTCTTTTGAGCTCGTGAAATAATGTCCACCACATTCCTGCATTTTGGCCAAGGGGCCATGTTTTGGCCCGAACCCTGTAGGTGGGAGTTCTATCCATCATCAATTCATAGCTTCTACAAGTATGCTTTTCATGTCCCACTGACCCACAAAAGTTGCAGATCCACTGTTGCTAATTTTTCGTATACTTTTGTAACAAGTGACAATTGTCCATGGCATGTTTTCCGGCTATTTTGCAGATCACGCACCACAAAGCAGCCATTGCGCTAGTTCTTGCTTGAGCTTCTGGCCTTAAAGGCACCGGTCCTCCTCCTATGAGGTAATTTGTAAAGACTAGGCAGTGGTCTTTGTCATGACCCTGAGTCTTACATTTTACGCACCACATTTCTTCGCACACTTCTGGTCCAACCATCCTGTTTCAAATTCTGCATCTCGAGACATAGATTCTTTAGTTGCGCATGGATCTACTAAACTCCTAGGTTAGGATCTTACATCAGGGTCTCATGTAGCCTCATATCAATCTCTAAGGCCTCTGCCTGAGTTGTTACCTTCTGCTACTATAGCACACTCCTTAAATGTGGTAGTAGCGAAGCTACAAACCACTCGTGATGATGTCCATCTATTAGATTCATGTTGGCTTCGTGAATTGTACATTTCAGCCTTTGATCTAGTTCTCAAGGAGTCTCACCTGGTAGCATCGTGATCTCTTTAAATCCCACAATCGACTGTGCTTCAGATTTAGGCCTGCTAAATTCTCTATTTAACGTTGTTTGGATATCTGCGACCCTCTCATTCAGGTTATCATTGGAGTACTTAATATACCAAGTTAGTGCGATCCTACAGGGCTCTAACCAGTGTCGGTTTCTTTATATGGTCATCTATAACACCTTGTGATTCGCATACAGTCCTTACAACAAACCAAAATTGGTCTGGATCTTCATTCACCAAACCTTTGAACAAAGGAAACTTCACTGTGTTTGCCATACTGAGTCATGGTGGTGGTGGAGTTGGTAAGGGTGAAGATGGAGGTGATGGCGCTGAAGCCGATGGTGGTGTGGGTGGAGGTGGTATTCGCAGAATTCTTTTTCTTATCAAGTGAATAGCACTTCGTGGAGAGACCTACGCAAGCTCTTCCTCGTCCTCTAGCGTAGGTGAAATCAAGGGGCTATTCTATGGTCCCTTATTTCCTTTGTTCCTGTAAACCTTTCTGCTTCTTGTAGCCCCGAAAATCAAGGTAACTGCATAACCTACTTTTCACACAACAACATTTCAATCTAAGTATTCAAAGACTTTACATACTTACCTCGTGGTCCTTTGAGAAAGTGTCACTGTGCCTCACTATAGCTGACTGAGGTGTCAACTGCGAACTCAGTAACAAATCCTCTTATAATGTGATTGAGCCAATGATCAACGATGTGCATGATCTTATCCTTCGAAGCTTCCAACCTTTGCACTAGCTCCGGGGTCCACATAATAGGACCGTCAGGCTTCCACCTTCCTTGGCTATTTGCTAGATTCGCAATCCACTCGTATAGCTTAGTAGGGAAGGAAACGAAAAATATTTCATGGATCTTGGTATACAAGTAGCTGTCTAGCCACTCTTCTTTTGACATTCACAGGTTTTTGTTCTTCTACGCCATGAACTCGTGAAGTCTTCTATCTAGCTAGCCTTGAATTTCTTTCGTAGTTGGATTCCAGTGATACAACATCACACATCTCTATGCAAATTCTGGTCCCGACAATGTAACCATTTATTGTCTTATGGGGGATTGACCTAGGTTTAGAGTTATTTAGCCAAACAAATCCCTACACTACTGGCCCTTATGGCATTAGCCCGTGGAGCGTGGACTAAAGTCTCACCTGAAGCAGTATGGGGGAATGCCAAAACCAAGTTTCCACACCCTTGAGATGGTTTTGATGTCGGTTTATTCCAACTAGACCTTGCCTTCCTGTAGGTCACTTCGCGCTTTGTTTTAACCTTTAGTACCTTCACGATCTGTTACCATTGACTTTTTTGTAGCCCTAACGAGTGGTTGAGATGCTTTCGCACCTCTAGGGCAATGAATTGTGATGTTTCCCAAATTACGCCAAGTATCTTACTTATCTTATTAACATATATTAATTATCTTCACTTAAATAGATATTCTAACTTGCGTTCACTTAACCAATATAGTTATACACATTCACGCATCATATAAGCATTAGAAGTGAAATTCATACCCAATATAACAGATAAATAAAACAGGAAATAAAGACATATAATTGATAGAAACTTCTCTTTATTAATACTTCCAGATGATTACAGACTCGATTCACATTGCACACTTAGTTGCAGGGGTCCGCACACTTAGCTGCAGACTACTAGGCCTTTGTGCACTTAGCTGTAGAGCCTCTTCCTACGCTACGACCCAAAACTAGACTTTACACTTCAAAGCTATCTCGCATATATCTTCATTATTCCATCTTCGATTGATTGTTTTAACTACTTAGAGCTTCGCTCTATTTATACAATCCCATGGTCCGCAGACCATGGGTAGATCTTCTATAGCCGACATTACATTATCAAAATAAGGGCGAACAACCCTATGAATTTTTAACAACTATGCTCTCCGTGCCCACAAAATTTGGAGTCTTTACATTGGAATTACAAAAGTGGACCAAAATCTGGGCTCTAAGCCCCAAAAACTACCCTTGGGGGATCCCGCACACAACACATGGAATTTTTCACTAGGCTTGTTACAAAATCCTCCCCTATGGGGAACACCATCCTCGATGTTCAATCACTCATATACCTCAACAACTTGTTGAAATAACAAATACTTCTCATGAATCTTCATAACATAGCTCAATGTTGTATTTACAATGAAGGATCTTCTCAGAAGAAAAATGTCATGACAACATACCGCATACTGGAGTTTTATAACATAGATCATCACGGTATTTACAATGATCATCCTGCTGAGTGCCAACCCACGTGACATAATAACATCATTATAACATAACCACATGATAACATAGTAACATGACAACATAATCATAATGACATGTCACCCATACCACTTAGTGGAGCTTTATAACATAGCTCATGGAAGGGTTTGCATCCATATATGTATGTACATATAGCAATATCACCAAAGTATATAACTAAAACATGTGCCAAAACATATGCCATAAAAACATATCAAAACATATACCAAAACACCATATAAAAGCATATACCAAACACCATATCAAAGCATATACCAAAACGCTAGATCAAAGATGGTTTGCCTCAACCAACAAACAAGGAAGGATACATAGCCAACATATAATCCTCCATCTCCCATGTAGCTTCATTGGGCCCAAAGTTCTTCCACCACACTTTAACTTTCTTGATTGCTTGGTTCTGGAGCTTGAGCACCTTTTCCTTCAATATACACTGAGGCTCCAGCTGGAATTCTCCATCTGGTTCCAACTACAATACAGACCATTCAATCACATATTCAAAATCCTTAACATACTTCTTAAGCAAAGATACATGGAAAACGTAATGGACTTTCACTGTCAGAGGTAGTGCAAGTCGATAGGTTACTAGCGCAATCCTCTCAACAATCTTGAAGGTTCCACAAAAGCGTGTTGCCAACTTGGCACAAGATCCAATTTGCAAGGAGATATTCTTTGGATTGATGCACAAATATAACTATTCCCCACCCTGGAACTCCTTGAACAACTTTTTCCCATCTTCATAACTCTTCATCCTATCTTGTGTTCCCTTTAGCTTCTTCTTAATCACCTACATTTCTCGTTGCATGTCTGCCAACATATCTAGTCCAATAAACACCCTGCTAACCAGGTCACTCCGACTAATAGGAATGTTACAACTTTGCCCATGCAATGCCTCAAAAGGTCTCATCCTCAATGACTCCTGATAAACATTGTTGTATACAAACTCAACTAGTGGAAGGTACTCTTCCCACTTTCATTGTTGATGCATCACATATATCCTCAACATGTCCTACAATATCTTGTTGACCCTCTTTGTTTGTCCATCTGTCTACGGATGATAAGTCATACTAAAGGAAAACTCTATGCCCAAACCTACAAATATCTCCCTCCAAAACTTAAGTGAAATTTGCATCACTACCTGACATATTCTTATTTTGAACACATGAAATTTAAACACATTATAGATGAATAGTTGTGCCACAGCACTAGCTCAGAATGTAGACTTCACTTGAATGAAATGTACAACCTTTGCAAACCTTTTCACAATAACCTTGATGGAATTACGCTATCTCACTATCTTTGGAAACCCCGTGATGAAAACCATGGAAATAACCCCCCATTTCCATTCAAGAATCACAATCGGTTGTAGCAGTCCACCAGGATGTTTGCATTCTTCCTCCACTCACTGACAATCAAAACACCTCACCACAAAGCCTACTATATCGCTCTTCAAATTTGAACAATAATAACATCTCTTTATTGTAGTAAATGTGTTTTGATAACATCGGTGACCTTAATAAGGTTTCACTTGAAACTCTCTCAATATCACCTTCTTGAGCTCGCTACTATCTAGCACATATATCCTATCTCTAGATCTCACCAATCCATCCAATGTAAGATAATAATCCATACCCTATGCACTTGCACCTATACCTATACATGTACAACTGCCTATACCTACACCTACACTTGTACCTATACGACCACCTATACCTACACCAGTACCTACTGCATCCTGTGCACAATATCCATATACCTGACATCCTCGTAACTTGCCCAGAAGATCCTATCTTGTAGATCTATCCCATAGGAGCTCATAGCTACCAAGAGATTTACCTGTACCCACTTATTGAGA
Organism: Pinus tabuliformis; assembly: GCA_031772625.1. Classification (NCBI taxonomy): domain Eukaryota; kingdom Viridiplantae; phylum Streptophyta; class Pinopsida; order Pinales; family Pinaceae; genus Pinus; species Pinus tabuliformis. The sequence continues at coordinate 377,580,199 of CM062819.1, forward strand.
TAATTTGGCACCCTGTTCTCTTTATGTCTCATGTACCTGATCTCGAAATCAAACTCATCGATTGTGACCAATCATTTGGCCTACCTGGCATTCAAATTCAGTTGGTCAAACAAATACCTCAACCTAATTTGATCACTCATAAGTACAAACCTCTTGGCAATAAGATAATGTATCCACATCTTCAATGCATGTATGATCGTTGCTAACTCAAGATCACATGTAAGGTAATTCTGCTTGTGCTCATTTAATTTTTGGGTCTCATAGCATACCACCTATCAATCCTGCATAGGGAATCCACTAATCCCTCTCTTGCAAGAATCTGTGCATACCACAAAATATTTGTTTGGATTTGCAATCTGTAGCATTGGTGCATGTGTCAAAAACTTCTTAAGTTGCTCAACACTAGCTTCACACTCCTATTTCCATTCAAACTTCTTACCTCTCCTTTGCAATGATGTGATAGGATAAGCAATCTATGAGAACTTCATGATGAACCTCCTATAATAGCCTGCCAGACTCATGAAATATCTCACCTCATCCACACTCTTTGGAGCTACCCACTGCATGATCACTCTTATCTTCTCTGGATCTACTACAATTCCCTCTTTGGAGAAAAAATCTCCCAAGTACTGTACCTCACACTTAAATAAACTACACTTGCTGAGTTTAGCATACAACTAATGGTCCCTCAACAATCTCAACACTATTGCTAAATTCTCAACATGATCTTCCTCATTTTTATAATATACCAATATATCATCAATAAACACAATAAAAAAATGATCCAAATATGGATGCAACACATTATTAATCAAACACATAAATGTATCTAGAGAATTAGTTAAGACAAATGGAACAACGACAAACTCATAATGCCTATAGCTGGTCTCAAAAGTGATCTTGCAAATTTCTTCCTCTTTGATGCATATCTTACGGTATTTATATCTTAGATTAATCTTCGAGAACATGGCTACTCCCTTCAGCTTATCAAATAATTCATCAATCATCAACAAAGAGTACCTATTCTTTCTTCTTCATGAACAATATCGGTGCACCTCAAGGTGATACACTTGGCCTATTGTATCCCTTGTCCAACATTTCCTTCAAATGAAACTTTAACTCAACCAATTCATGTGTGCTCATCATGTAAGGTGATTTTGATGTTGGAGCTACCCCTAGCACTAACTCAAAAGAAAATTCTAAGTCCTCGTGAGGTGGAAACTCTGTAATGTCCTCAGGAAATACATCCTAAAACTACTCCAAAACTGGGTACCTGTTCAACACATATGAATCCTCAACCTCCTTACCCTTATCACTAGAAATATGTACTGCAAATAACATACACCCTTTCCTGCAGCTACGCTTTTATTTCATAGGTATCACCATCCTAACTAATGTTGCCTTCTTCTTACCTTATAAGGCTCTTGGTTCCCCATTGTTATCAACACACTCAATAGCTTTATCATAGAAGTCTACCTTGGTTCTATGAAGATACAACCAATACATGCCCAACAACATACTCTATGATCCCAATGGTAATATTTTTAGATTTGTTGTGGTAGGGATACCATTCAAATCAAATGTGCAAGCTCTTAGTCACTAATGAACTCACTTCTATGTACCTATAGCTAACTCCACTAACCAAGAATTTTCATGCAATTCCTTAATCAAACCACACTTATCCACCAAGTCAGGACTAACATAGTTATAATTAGATCTAGGGTTAATAAAAAGCAAATAACTTGATCACAAAGCTTATCGTCCATCTCAATAATAGATGCCTAGTGGTTTTTTTGTCTATTGTCCACTATTGTATAGATACGTGGAATACTCTGACCAACATCCGCAACAGTATACGCCTCCCATGCATTGTATATTTGAGGCTTACCACCCTGATTCTATGGATAATCTATCTTAAGGTTCTCCTTACCACATGTCCAACACTCCAATCGACTAGTACCGACACCTCGATGTTGTTGTTGTGACTCATGTCCCTATCTAGCTACATTAAACCCCTTTTGTGGTGCCATATTTTATTTTGCATCTGCGATATGAGGCCTTATTCTCTAAGGTTACGATTTACCTTTACCTTTGCCTTTCCCTTCCATCCTTACTGAGATTCATTCTTACACATTGATTATTCATAGAAATGATTTAGTTTCCCAATAACTTCCTCAAGAAATTGAGGCTCATCACACTCAATTTGATCTCTAAATACTAATATCAAACCACTGACAAATCACTGAACTTTAGCTTTCTCATCAGTAAGATATGGTAGATACCCCAATAGCTTCAAAAACTTCCTTGTGTACTATTCATTTTTCATTCATCCCATCTTTAACTCATAGAATTCTTTGGCCTTGCTTTCATAGTAGCTCTCTGACAAGTAATTCTTCCTTAAAGGCCTCTTGAACTCTTGCCAACTCAAGTCATGTATCCTAATGTCTCTAACCTTCTTAACATCTTCTCACCAAATGTCTCCTTAATCTTTGAAGCTGAAGATCACTACTCTGGCCTTCATTTTATCTGTGTATTCATGTAACTCAACGATTTTGTTCATCCCAAGTATCCGAACCTCTACATCTTCCGACTTCTTCACATCTCCATCAAAAGTAGGTGGTTTTTCTTTCTTGAACTCATTTCGAAAGTATCCCCTATCATTCCTCCTATAAGGATGATAGTGATGATGACCATGATGTCTATCAGAAACATAACTAGTACTTGTGCTCATCACCCCTTCTATCTGGAATGTCCAACAACCTACCATCTCTCACCATGTCAAATCTATTTGACCTAAATCTACTAGGAGACAAACTACCATATTCTCCATTAATTATGTCCTCATGTCCATGACCGATCCGAAGAGTCCCTTGTCGCTGTGAGTCTGACAAACATTGCTTGTTTCTCTTGTACCTATATGATCTTGTCATTTTCTTCCTTACAAATCCCTATCTCTTCCTTCAATCTCCTCAACATATTTGCCAAATCATAAGAGTTCCCCACACCACTATGCTCATTTGATGCATAGGGAAATTCTATGTAGTCTACCACCTTGCTAGCCATTTGATCTCTTTCTTGCAGTGTATAATATTTCAGATAAACCAAATCACAATAAATTAACATACCTTAGCATAATTCAGGGGGGGATACCTTATCTGCAAGATCATAAAATCAACATGATACATGTATAACATAATCATAACAGCATATAGGCATACACAAATAAATGTATCAACACATAAACATCACTCTAGTTAGGGTCCTATGATCAATGCAAGGCCATATAAACAATGCATGTTATGACCTCATTCATGACAACAACCATTACTCCATTGTACACATCGTGACATGCAACCATCAACATGGATAGGTAATGCCTACTCAACTAACCTACACATAAACACATGTAGTCGAGCATAAGTGATCAATTATTGTAATCAACCTGCAAGACTGATACATGTAATCAAATCTGCAATAATGTAGCATAATATACAAGAATTTAAGTAGGAAACATAAAATCAACATGTAAGGGACATATAACAATAAGTAACCAGTCATATACTCATGACGATGCATTCCACAAAATCAAAATCAAATTCAACATGGAAACCTTAATACAACCATAATCAATCATCCAAAAAATGCAACAACCATATGGAATGCAATTGTAAAAGAGACACATGCAACTAACATGCATGCATGACCAACACACACCACCCATCTAGTCTGAGGGGTGAACCATGCTCTGATACAAATCTGTAACACCCTCCTCACACATACACCCAAGTAACCATTCCAACTAGGTAAACATGCGACGAGAAGCTACTATGATTGGATTCGACCTCCTATGTGACCATGAGGAAGTGGAATCAATTGAAAAATCAAACACATTCATCCAACATAAGCTTCAGAATCCTTTAGAGACAAGTTAGGCACTCAAAAACCTTATCCCTAGGTCCCAGTAATGTTCTAGACATCTTAGGCCATAGTTGCTCTCATGTTATGGGCAAGGGAGTGACCAGAAATCCAAATTCTCTCACACAGGCTTGCCTTCCAATGACTAGAGATTAACATTTCTAGTTCTATGTGAGAAACCCCAGGATTTAAGCCACTATTTTAGGTCCAGAGTCCACGTCACTACGCAGAATGGAGTGATAACTTGAAATGAGTAAAAGTAGAGGGAAATAATGATGCCAAATAAATAAGTTAAACAAGATCCTAACCAAACCCCTACTAGCCATGACAAAAATTTCGTCAAAAATATCATCAAGATGTTACCTATAGGTGTAAACAACAAAATTTAGTGTAGGGACCTCATACTTATCTGAGAATCACTATGAACCATTGTTCCCTCATGTCATTTTCTGCATTATCATATTTTAGGACATAGGTACATTATCCATTCATTCACAAGTAAAAATATGTTGAGATCCATACATAGCTGGTGTCATAAAACATACATATAACTAGCATAACAGGGACATAAATATCACAAGCATATTAGCCATGGAATCCACATATACATCTGTACATTTACACATGAAAATCAATGGAATAAATTTATCATTAATAAATGCAATAACCCAACTGAAGATGGGACTACCACGTTCCACCCGACTATAGAATGGTTGAGCCAATTCTCTCTTCAGCCATTCACCCCCATGCCATATTCCAAGAATGAACATGGGAGTCAAACCAAAAGAACCAACCACAACATACCGAGGCTAAACCACCTCACCCTCATCAATAGAAACTATACTTTACCATAATCCTCCCTGGATCACTAGGCAAACATAATGGACAGATCATAACAGGGTTTACCATGATCTCCACCTAATCACTAGGCCAAACAAGCATGGCTTCCATCAGATTTTGCCACCTACACCGTGAGATATTTTCCTATCCCTTAACCTCTCACGCTTTATCGCAATCCAAACCTGGATCACTAGGCCATAAACTGAGACCCACTCTCTAGGATTTACCACATGTCCCAAACATGGGATTACTAGGCCCATCAGAGAGAAAAACACCTCTTGGCTTTACTGTATATCCTGCTATTCATCAGTAAGGATTCCTAGGCCCATCGAGGCAACACAATCCTCGATTTACCGCAACCCATAGTCTACCTCAACGGTTGCCAATCCAGTCACTTTACTATCATCGAGGGTCAAGTTCAGGGACTGCCAGGCCATTTTCTTTATTATTCGGAGATTCACCCCTCTCAACTTCAAATCCATCTAGAAATGCAGCTCAAACAAAACATGAGAACTCCATCGCACCATGGCTATCCATAAATGTAAAGGCTAGGTTGAAAACACTGTTACACATTGAAAAACTATAACATCTTTGGTGAAAAGTTCATGTCATAAAAGTTAATAAATGAAAAATAAGACCATGGTTAAGGGACACTTATTACAAGCTGGGTGTTGGGAAAATATATCCTAGTGGCCATTACTGGATGTGTGTTTGGCAAAGGCTAAGGAAAAGGGATTAAAAGGAAAAAAGGCATTTTTGGCACATTTATTTATGAAAATAAAGGAAATTAGGAGAAAAGGAAGATAAAAGGTCACATGTTACATGTGAGGATTAAATTGAAGGAAAATAATGGTAAATGAAGAAAATAGAGGTCTCATGCATAAAAACAATTTTGAGGATTAGTTCACAGATTTTGTCAAGTTCAAGATTGGAGCTCTCTCATTATTTTCTCTCTCTCTCTCTCACTCTCTTGGTCACTTAGATTTTTCTTGGAGCACTCTAGTTTGGAGCAAAGGAAAGGGAAAGCAGGCAACGTAAAGGAAAAGAAAGCAAGGATCAAGGAAAGGAAACCAGGGCTCAAGCAACTTCAATAGGGGTACTTGTATGTAACCTTTTGCATGTGTGACTTCCTAGCTGGTTTAGACATGCACGGCTTTGCATGTTGGTGTATGGTTCTCTTTTTGCCGGTGATCTGGCTTTTCTAGGTTACGGCAGTCGATTTCAGCCTAGCCTAGCCTTTTTTCGGATGCCATGGAATGTTGGTATGTTTATTTTGGTTTTGGAAATTTGGAATTGTCGAACAAATTTTAGAATCTAGGGTGAAGGTGGTCTCAAGGTTCATTCCCAAAGGCCAAGGAATCCCTTGACCAATTTTGGTGCAATACACGATAAAGCCTGAGGGAACAGTCTCGGTTTAGGGCCTAGTGATCCAGGTTTGTATTGCTGTAAAAACTGAGAGACAAGGAGACAGAAAATTCCACAAGGATAGTGTTGGATTCCAGATGGCATTCCAAGTTCTGTTCGGTTATGATCATAGCACAATGTTTGGCATGGAATCCCCCCACAGCATGTTTTGGGGCTCAAAGCCCATGATTTGGTGAAATGTATTCTATGACTTTGCGAATTGTGGGCGCAAAGTACGAAGTATAGGATGAGTCATAGGGTTGTCTGCCCTAAGTATTCTAAAGTAATGTAAAGTCATGTTGGCATAACCATGGTTCGCAGACCATGGGATTGTATAGATAGAGTGAGGCTCTAAGTTGTAAAAAGGTAGCAAGAGAAGAAGAGAGAGGAATATGCATGGTTGAAGCATAGAGTAAGAGTCTAAGTGTATTGGGTCATAGTAGTAGGAAGAGGCTCTGCAACTAAGTGCGCAGAGGCCTAGTAGAGTCCACAAATGAGTGGACGAACCCCTGCAGCTGAGTGCATAGGGCGGTGTTGAGTCTGCAATCTTGATCGTAGAATAATAAAGAGAAGTTGATTCCTATTTCTGTGTATCTGCTTGTGCATTGTCTTCCTTACATTTATATTGTTTTATTTATTACGTGGACTGATATGATTGCTGGATATGCTATAATAATCACTAGTCTTACACCATTAAGTTAAGTAATTGGGTAATAACAAATTAAATAGCAAGGAATTGAGGTATAATATGGGTTGTGCCCCAAGTAGGGTTGCACGGAGAGAGCATCACAGGTTGCAAAGGAATAAAAAGTGTGCGTAGCGACGTGCGCACAGGGCCAAACTCCGAAGCTCATCAGACATCCCCAGTGTGCAGAAACCTGGTTCTAGAACCCTCCCATACTACTTCGGGTGAGACCTCAGTCTGTTCTCTGTAGACTGTTGCTGAAAGGGCCCGTAGTACCGATATTTGCTTGGCTAAATCACCTATAAACCTAGGTTAGGCCCATACAAGTCGAAAAATGGTTCTGTTGCTGGGACCGGGATCTACATAAGGGTCTCTAATGTCATGCCACTAGAATCCAACAAAGAAAGAAATTGAAGAGTGGTTGGACAAGAAGATTCACGAGTTCACAATGCAAGAAAACAAAACTCTGCGAGTATCCAAGGAACAGTGGTTGGAGTGCTACTTGTATACGGAAATCCACGAAATTTTCTTTACATCCTTTCCTTTTGAGCTATATGAGTGGATCGCGAAGTTATAAGATAGCTAGGGAAGGTGTAGGCTCAAGAAACCAATAGCGTGGCCTCTGGAATTAGTGCACAAACTAGAAGCATCAGGAGATAAGATCGCACGAGCTTTGGACCATTGGCTCAACTGAATAATAGGAGGATTTATCACTGAATTTGCAGTAGACATGACCGTCAGCTACAGTGAGGCAGAGTGACATTTCCTCAAGGGACCATGAGGTAAGTATATTAAATCTTTGAACACTTGGATTAAGATGCTATTGTGTGAAAACTGGGTTATGCGAATAAATTAATGTTTTGAGCTACGTGAAGTGGGAAGATCTACAGAAGTGGAGGTAGCAAAGAATTAGAAACCAATCCCTTAATTTCACCCTCGTGAGAGAGTAAGGAAGAGATCGCAAAGGTTTCTACGAGAAGCAGGGTCAGCTTGATAAGGAAGCAAATTCCACATTTGCCACCTCCACCCACCCCACCTCCGCCACCACCACTGTTCAGTATGGCGAGTGTGATCAAACGATTGGTATTCAGAGGAGTGGGGAATGAAGATCCACACCAATTCTGGTTCTTGGTAAGAGCAGTATAGGAAGCACAAGGCATCATGGATGAAAATATTAAGAAGGCTACGCTGGTGAGTGCGGTGCAGGATCACACATTTACATGGTATATAAAGCATTCTAATGACCACCCAAATGCAGGAATCGCAGAAATCTAGGCCACGCTAAATAGGGAATTTAGCAGGCCAATGTTAGAGACACAATCAATTATCAGGTTTAAGGAGATTGCAATGCTCCCGAGTGAGACCCCCTAGGATCTGGACCAAAGGCTGAAGAGTACAATTCGCAAAGCCAATATGACATTGATAGATGGACAACATCGCGCATGATTTGTAGCCTCACTGACACCGCACTTAAGGATAGTGTTTTCATAGCAAAAACTTTCCACCCAGGCCGAGGCTTTAGAAATGACGATGAGATTTCATGGGACCTCTATAAAATACCCTAGTTTAGGAGTCCAACAAATCCATGTGCAATTGCAAAATTTGTGTCTGGAAATGTAAAGTTTGAAACAGGATAGGGCACCTGGTCGGAAGTGCGCGAGGAGGTATCGTGCATAAAATGCAAAGGCGAAGGGCACGACAAGGACCACTGTCCAGTGTTTGCGAACTACTTGGCAAGAGGAGGGTCAATGCCATTAAGACCTAAGGCACAGGCAGGGCTGAGCGTGACATCTACATTATGGTATGTGATCTGTCAGATAGGAGGAAAACACACTACGGATAATTATCATCTATTACAGAAGTATACATAGACATCCCAACAATTGTTTTGTAATTTCTACAGGTCGATAGGCCATGATGAATGCACCATGCAAAGCTATAAACTAATGATGGATCGGACTCCTACCTACAGGGTACAGACTGAAATGTGAGACCTTGACCCAAATGCGTGTGTGGCATGCATTGGATTTCAAGGGCACGGTCGAGGTCGAGCGGAATGGGACCAGGAAGGGGTCACGGACAACTAATTTGTTACAATTACGAAGGGCTAGGGCATTATGCCTGCTATTGTACAAACCTGACAAGGACATCATGTTGGTATTGATGAGCCCCAATTTTGGTACAATTTGGGCTCATTTTGGCCTATTCTACTTGCTCAAACCATTCATATTTTATTGCTTATGCATGCATTTCTTAGTTTGTTCGTGTTGTTTGTAGGAAGAAGGGTAGACATATTATCTACGTGACTAATGCATGATGCTTTCAGGTTTTTTGCATTTAAAAGGAGCAAAAGACAACAAAAAAGGAGACAAGGAGACAATGAGGTGGCACTGCTGGTTTTTAGGAGAGGATGTCCATGGTCTTGGGACATTCCTCGTGATTCCCACCAAGAACTCCGAGCTCCAATCCATCTCCCCTCCGAGCTTAGAAGCAGCCAGCTGTTCTACAGGAACAACAGTTACAATTGTTCTACAGGAACAGCAATTATGACTGTCCTACAGGATCAGCAGTTAAACTCTAGTTGGACAGCCGAGCTCCTAAAATCAAGGACACTTGTTGGATCATTGTTTTGCATAAGTATAGAGGTCGTAGCCTTTGATAGGTTGTTGAAACTTTCACATTACTATTGTAATTTTTGAGCACAACTCGGTGTTAGTTCTTGTTGTAAGCCAGTTTTGGCATAACATCAGATTATGAATAAAGAAGGCAGATTTTGATCTAGCTCTGAGTTTTCTTAAGGAGACTATAGCTCTCAGGTTAGGGCCCAACCTGAGAGCCATAGATCCCCTCTGCTGTAGTGTTGTTTGCATTTCGTTTCAGCACTCTGAGTTTTCATTTTCACATGCAATTTGAATTACAGGTTGTTGAATTAATATTTTTCATGAGTTTAGATAGGATTTGCTTATGGTAAATTTGTTTCCAGTTGCTTAGGTTAGCAGAGGATAGATATAATCTATTGGAGCTCCAGCAAAAAGGTTGTTAAGGCTCACTGCCATCTTCCTTAGAGATTGGGGTGCAGTCCATAACTAACCACCAAAAATACGCATTTCTTTACTTGATGATTGCTGCAATACAGTCACGGTTATGTTAGATGCTTCCATATCATTCACACCTGCGCCACACACCTTCATCACCGCTTCATACACATTTCTCTTCACGTTTTGGATTGCTGTTCATTGAATTTATACGCACAGGTAGTTTAGGTTAATGCATTTTCGGTTTGGTGACAGTCATAAGCATTTGTTTCATTTACACTGCTCTCTCTCGTTTCATTGCCTCATTCTCCATCTTGATCACGCATGCAAACACATCTTTGACCTCTGTTCCGCTCTGTTTTCTCCCACAGTCTTTCACTCCTCACGTACTTCCATACTCTAGCCCTTTTGTTGACCTAGCCCTCTATCTTCCAACCTACTTCCTACACTCATTTCCCATCCTATTCCTCCACTTCCGAGCCATCACCAGCCTTATTCCTACCTTACACATCTCCCCCTACCATTCCATCACTCACCCATCACTTCAAACACTCACGGTAGGTCATCCTGTAGCAATTCGTAGACATCCTGTAGAAATCTCTGCGTATCCTGTAGGATCCCCTGCAGACATCCTGTAGGAGGCCACTCACTCAGTTGCTGAGAATCTGAATGTGAGGAACCTCTGTGGATGGATGCTAAGGATCCCTAGGGACCTCTCCTAGCCTCCCCAACCTGTCCCACGCTTTCCTTCCTTCTCCATCCCATCTGCACAACCAAACCCTAGTTAGCACAAAATCACAATCATTCCATCCACTTAAAGGAAAAATACAAAAACATGTCTTTTATGATGCAAGTAGCTTAGATCCATGCATTTCCACTTATTAGAGGTAACAGCAGCATTGGTAGAGGTTTCATTCACATTCTTTGCATTGTAGAGGTTAGACTAGTTAAATTAGGGTTTCCTAGGTTTACATGCTTTGATTTGCTTTCAGTCCATTTTGTCAAGTAGAGTAGTTTTCCTTTGAGAATAGCTTTCGTCCATCAATTAGCAAGCTTCTTCTGAGAGCCTATAGAACTTGGCTTGAGCCCTAGCGGACTTGTGCTAGCTGACCAAGTGATAGCTGCGACAAGAGCTAGTACTTGTGCATATAGCACCGTCGCTTCCAAGTTTGTACGAACTACCGGGTTGATAAAATGAGAGACAGGAAGCCCCAGGAGTTGTAGCATTATTGCTACAATACTGGAGCTCACCATCTTTTTGGCGCCGTTGCCGGGGAAGCGTCAGAGTATTAGTAATTGTTGCTCTTCTTCTACTTCCGTACTCTTACTTCTGCTCAGTAGTTTATTTCATTTCCATTCTGCAAAAGTAGCTTAGTATTTCTTGCTTTCCTAGCTTAGTATTTCCTGCTTTCATAGATTAGCATTTCCTGCTTTCCTAGATTAATATTTCCTGCTTTCCTAGATTAATATTTCTTGCTTTCCTAGATTAGCTTTCCAATTCCGCAAATTTCATTTGAGCAATATAGTTAGTTGTAGATCACTCTGTTTCAGTTTTGCAGGTACCAAAGAAAAAGCAAAAGCACTCAAAAAAAAAAAAAAAAAGTCCTTTCCATTTCATGCCTCGTAGGAACTGAGATAGATCAGGCAAATTCCTACCAAACACCCCCACCACATCTCTGAGTCACCCTTCTCTCTTCTTTGGTGACAGTGACCCAGAGGAACCTATAGGTGAACATCCTGAGATATACCAAGACCCTATAGAAGAAGAAGAGTTAGAGACCACTCCATCTGAAGCCATGGCTGATGATAGAAGAGAAGGTGAGAGAATAGAAGGAGCTTTCCCCATCCGAGAGACCAATGGAGAGATGAAAATGAAGAACATTAGCCCCTCCGCCTTGCCTCACTTCATGGACTGACCACTGAGGATCCTGATACCTTCTTGTTTGAGTTTGCTGTCCTTTGTAGAACCTATGACTATACTGAAGATGAGCAAAAGCTGAAGCTTTTCCCTTCCACTCTTAAGGATGCAGCACTACGCTGGTTCATGGGATTACCTGGAAATAGCATCGCTACTTGGGCTCAGATGCAGCAGGCCTTCAATACTAAGTATCGGGATTACTGTAGGTCTAAGGAAACCAAGGGAGAGATCTTTCGGATGACCATGGGGAGTGATGAGTCTTTAGAGGATTATGAGGAGAGGTTCCAACTTAGCTATAAGCGGGCCAGGTGCACACTTGACCCTGAATCCCTCAAGTTGGTTCTACTCCGAGGAGTCCCTGAAGATCTCTTAGACACCCTTCACATGTTAGCTGGGGGGGACATTTACCAACTGCCTTATGAGGACATCAAGACTGTGTTTAGAAATAATTGCAGGGCAGCTAGGAAACGAGGTAGAGGAAATCTCCTCTCCACTGGTGTCCCTTTCTCCAAAGATGAGTTTACAAACCAATTAGAAGATCTTAAGAGCGAGGTGAGACAGACCATTGCCATGCAGCTGGACACATTCAGGATCCAGCAGAAGAAAGAAGAAGCTGAGAGAGCCTTGGCTGTCTTCTGCGCTAGGTGCATCAGAAGACACCCTAAGAACGAATGTCCGTTGCATTCGGTTGAAGTGTGTTTCGTTTGTGAGGAGGACCACCCAACAAATCAGTGTCCAACCTTACCTGGGTTTAAAGCCATGTACCAAGGAACCGAAGCTCCCACAGAGCCTCTCTATTACATCAACCAAAGGAGGCCACAAGGATCTAGACCTTATCAGTAGGGGATGCAAGGGGCACCACAAGCTTATTATAACCCCAACCAATCGACTCCCATGCCTTCTTGGGGTCCCCCTGCTCATCCTTCATGGTCCATGCCTCCTCCATGGTCTTATCCACCTCAGTACCCCACTCAACCTACTTCTCATCCATATCACTCACATACCCAGCCACAGCCTCAATGGAATGCACCTTAGTCGGGGTGGAGGCCTCAGTACAACACTCCACCCGCCATTCTGCCTCCACCTCCAGTTCAACCACAACCATTACCTCCTGCTCCTCCAAGGCAACCTCAAATGCCTGCTCAACCGAACCCGAACCCCAACAATAGACAGGCCCAGCAGGTATATACTGGGGAAACCTCATGCCCTACCTATGCTGTGGAGATCCAGGAGATCAATCTTAGATCTGGAAAGACTCTTCCAGATCGCCAGCCTCCTCCCTCAGAGGATGAGGAAGACCATCAGGAGAGTGAACCAAAGCCTATTCCACCCTTTCCTGAGAGACTAATAGCCACCACACAACCTAACCCAGAAGAAGATGAGCTTTTGGGTGAGCTCAAGCAGTTGTGTGTAAAAATCCCACTTCTCCAAGCCATCAAGGATGTGCCAATATATAACAAGCTGGTTAAGGAGAAGTGTTTCAAACACCCAGGCAGACGGAAGAAAGATGCCTCGACTATCAATGTCATAGGACAACTGTCTGACCTTATGCTAGGACAAGTCATCTGCCCAAAGTACCTAGATCCTGGAAGTCCTGTAGTAGATGTTCACATCAATGGCACCATTATCCCCCACACCTTGATTGATCTGGGGGCGGCCATCAATGTGATGACCAGGGATACCATCCTTAAACTCAATCTTCAAGGTTCCTTGAGAAAGACCTCGACAGTATTGCAATTAGCAGATCGCTCCACCGTGACTCCCGAAGGGATTATGGAGGATGTCATGGTCTCCATTGATTCTTGGGAATACCCTGCAGACTTCCTGGTTCTACAACCAAAGGCCAAGCTTACTGGATATCCTCTCATTTTGGGAAGGCCTTGGTTAGCTACTGCAGATGCTTACATAAGTTGTCGGGTAGGAAACATGACCATCAAAAATGGTCCCATGTCCAAGCAGCTAGTCCTATACCCTCCTGCCCAACCTTCTTTAGAGCATGATTTACCACTCTGGTTGGAAGAAGGAGAAGAAGACGAGGTGTACTCAGCACCTCTGTGTACCCTAGATACCACTAAAAGAGACCCCCTAACCGAGGATGACTTGATCGAGACCTTGATCCAGGATCCACCTACCAGTGCACTACCCTTAGAGGAATTGGTGGAGGATGCCCAAGCTAGCACCTTAGTGGATCTTTGTACAACCAACCCTGTCACTCCTAGAGTTAAGAATGTGGAGTTCAGCCTTGAGAAAGCATTGAAGATCAGCTCCTCTTTATCTCCTTCCCAGGAAAAGGAGCTGTGTAGTCTGTTGGCCAACCACCTAGATGCTTTTGCTTGGAGTTATAAGGAAATGAAAGGGGTCCATCCTTCGGTCTGTACCCATCATATATACATCAAAGAGGATTGTAAACCGGTTAGGCAACCTCAGAGGAGAATGAATCCAGCTCTTAAGGACATTGTCAAGGAAGAATTGCAGAAACTGTTGGATGCCAGATTCATCTACCCCATCTCAGATAGTGGATGGGTGTCCCCTCTAGTGTTGGTTCCCAAGAAGAATGGGAAGTGGAGAATCTGTGTGGATTACTAGGAGCTGAACAAAGCTACCAAGAAAGACCATTTCCCTCTACCTTTCATAGATCAAGTGTTGGATGGACTGGCAGGAAAGAAGTTCTTCTCTTTCCTAGATGGGTTTAGCGGGTACAATCAAATCCAAATCAGCCCGGAAGACCAAGATAAGACCACCTCCACTTGTCCTTGGGGTACCTTTGCCTACCGAGTCCTTCCCTTTGGGCTATGCAATGCTCCTGCTACTTTTCAGAGAGCTGTCTTGAGCATCTTCTCGGAGTTGGTCCATGATGCAGTGGAAATATACATGGATGACTTTACTCCTTATGGGGCCAACTTTCAGGAAGCATTGTCCAACCTTGGGAAAGTCCTAACCAAATGCACCGAGATGAACTTGTCCCTTAGTCCTGAAAAATGTGAATTCCTAATGACTGAGGGGACCGTGCTAGGCCATACCATTTCTTCCCAAGGATTGCAGGTGGATCCTAACAAAATTGCTCTCATCAAGAGGGTTCCACCTCCTCAAAAAGTAAGGGATGTCCGGAGTTTCTTGGGATTAGCAGGATACTACCGGAGATTCATTAAAGATTTCAGCAAGCTAGCCTCGCTATTTTTTGGTCTGTTGGCAAAAGATGTGGAGTTTAAGTGGACTGACGATTGTCAGAAGAGTTTGAATGAGTTAAAGGACAAGTTGGTGTCAGCACCAATCTTGAGAGATCCAAACTGGGCCCTACCCTTCCACATCCACACTGATGCCTCGAACAAAGCCATAGGTGCAGCCTTAGGACAAGTTGAGCAAAAGCTTCCATATGCCATTTACTTCGTTAGCAAAAACTTGTCCAAAGCAGAATTGAATTACACTGTAACCGAGAAAGAGTTCTTAGCTGTAGTCCATGCACTAAACAAGTTCCGTCATTATATCACTGGATATCAAACATTTGTACATACTGACCATGCTGCTATTAGATATTTGATGAATAAACCAGATGTGAATGCTCGTATTATTAGATGGTTACTTTTATTGCAGCAGTTTGATTTAACCATTGTTGATAAACCAGGTAGAGAAAATGTTGTTGCTGACTTTTTATCTAGATTGGATTTGTCTGCAGATGAAGATGGGACGGTGGATGACTAGATGCCTGATGAGCATCCGTTTGCTATCTCAGTACTCTCTCCATGGTTTGCTGATATAGCAAACTACCTTGTTTCAGCTCAGTTCCCTCCGCACCTCTCTTCAAAAGAGAAGAGCAGAATCATCAGAAAAAGTGCCTCATTTACTTGGATCGGGGGCAACCTTTTGAAGCTTGGCCCCGATCAGATCTTAAGGCGTTGTGTAAGGGAAGAGGAATTCTTTGACATCCTCCTCACCTGTCATGATGGGCCTTGTGGAGGACATTTTGCAGCAAAGAGAACTGCCTTCAAGATCCTGCAGGCAGGCTACTATTGGCCCACACTTCATCAAGATGTCAGAAGATATGTCAGCCAATGTGACTAATGCCAAAGAATGGGGAAACCGACCCAAAGGGATGAGATGCCTCTCCAACCTCAAGTGACTCTTGAGCCATTTGAGAAGTGGGGCATGGACTTTGTGGGTCCAATCAATCCCTCTTCGAGGCAGAGATCCTACATCATTGTGTGTACTGACTACTTGACAAAGTGGGCAGAGACTAAAGCAATCAAAGCAACAACAGAAGAGAAGGTGGTCGAGTTCTTAAGAGAGAACATCTTCTATAAGTTTGGCTATCCAAGGGAGCTGGTCACCGATCAAGGGAGCCAGTTCACCTCCAACATGGTCGAAGATCTACTAGCTCATCACAAGATCAAGCATAGGACTTCCACCCCCTATCATCCTCAAGCAAATGGGCAGGTGGAAGTCACCAATAGAGCATTAGAAGGGATCTTGACCAAAGTGGTGAGCAGCAGCAGAAAAGATTGGGCAGATCGCCTGGTTGAGGCCACATGGGCTTACAACACCACTTGGAAGACCACCACCGGCTTCACACCTTATGAGCTGGTCTATGGGAAGAAAGCTTTGCTATCCATTGAGTTTGAGTATAACACTTTGAGGATGGCAGCTCAGCTGGATCTAGATCTCAGTCATGTACAACAAGAAAGGCTACTGCAGCTGAACGGACTGGATGAGCACCGCATGCAGGCCCTCCTTCACTCAGAAGTGGTCCAACTTCAGAGAAAGGTGTGGCATGACCAACATCTCCATGACAAGCAATTTCAGCCGGGAGATTGGGCTTTGTTGTATGATTCCAGATACAAAGATTTCAAGGGGAAGTTGAGAACCAGATGGCTAGGACCATATTCAGTGGAAAAGTGTGATGACAATGGATCTGTCCTCATTCGAACCATTGATGAGGAAGCCATTCCCATGCTTGTCAATGGGCATCGATTGAAGATCTACAGGAAGCCTCCCTCAAGACAAGAGTTCATCAAAACAATGGAGAAGGCAGTATTGGTCATAGAGAAGGGTCCTGCCCCTGCTTTGGGCACACCCTGAAGAATCTAAAAAAAAAAAAATAATAAAAAAATAATAAAGATCCTTGGGTGAAAACCTTTCTGAGGCGCCCAAGGTAGGTGGTAGGGGTGAAAACCTCATTGAGGTGCCCCTGCTATCTTTCAAAAAAAAAAAAGAAAAAAAGAAAAAAGAGATAAAGATCCTTGAGTGAAAACCTCTCTGAGGCGCTTAAGGCAGGTGGTAGGGGTGAAAACCTCATTGAGGCGCCCCTGCTATCTTTCAAAAAAAAAAAAAAGAAAAAAAAAACAAAAAGAAAAAAACAAGATCCATAAGTTATTTGCATGCAGATTGCAGGTGTTCTATGGAGGAGAGGAAGCCTCTCAACTCAAGGTCAAAGGTCCTTATCATGCAGCCAGGACACCTCAACAGCACCTCCTCCAAGAGTGCTTATGTTCTTCAAGGTATGTGCACTTTCAATTATAAATTGAGTCTCCTACAGGAAGACACAGATTTTCTACAGGAAGGTGCCAGTTTCTACAGGAAGGTGCAAATTTCTACAGGAAGAGCTGCCTGTCTACAGGAAGCTCTGTATTTCTACAGGAAACTTCCTGTAGAAGCTCAGAACGGCCCAGAATGCATTTCATGAATAGATTTGATGACCATGGGTTGGTGTGGACGCATGCAAGCCTCTTTTGGGCCCATGCACGACGCTGTTACCTTGCTCCACCACCCGTGTCGACATGCGGCCAAGTCCCTGCACCAACAAAGGAAACCGATGAGTTCTCGCAGGAAAGCCATTTCCAAAGGTAACAAATGACGAGATCTCATACCATATGCATCAAGAGCACTGGGATCGTGATCGAGAAGCCAGAACTGCCATCGTGCAGCATGCACCCAAGGAGACAGGACTGTGACGAGACCCCTCGCGGGGATCCTGTAACAGTTCAACCTGCTCGAGTGAATACCGTCCATAGCACCGCCATCCGAGATGAAACGCGGGCGCATGCAAGCAAAACCATCCACTCCAGCGTTGGCAGCCTGTAACCCCGAGCTTCCGGGTCTGTGTAAGCCGCGTGCAGCAGGTAGATCTGTTGTCCAAAAACTGAAAATCGTGTGCAGACGCGCGCAGGTAAGTGTCTCAACCTTCCTTCCATCAAATCACATGAGTATTACTTTGATTTGTTTGCATGGCATAGAAATGAATGGTTGAGCGGCCGTAAGGCTAGTTGACTGGCCACGTCGGCTAGTTATGGTATAGTTGGATGATCGGGTGGCAGCCACGACACAGAAAACACGCAGCACGCACGTGAAGATAGTCCCGTCAACCGAGAAACAAGTTTAACCGAAAAGGGCGGCGGCAGATCTGTGGGAATGAATGCGGCAGCGAGTGAATATGCAAGCAAATGATGGGTGACGTCGCCCAACGGTCCGGCGGGGACAGCTCACCCCCCGCGCCACGAGCTGCACCGATTCAAAATCTAATTGGCTAGATTATGCACATGTATTCATCAACCTCCACTTCAAAACTCGAGTGGCTCTTCTGATTTCCTCGGCACGTTGATACACCAAGCTGTTGGCTACCAGAACACCGGTGAAGCGCACCTCAACCGCGGTCCAATTGTAGTCCTCCTGGAAATTGGTGCACTGCTCCTACAGGAACACAGTTCTACAGGAACGCAGTCTACAGGAACGCAGTCTTCTGCAGGAACGCGGGTGTTCACGTAAAAAAAGGTGGCCGAGTAACGAGGTAACCCTGGACTTCTCATGCAAATGGTCATGTAAGGTGGTAGAATTGTCAGTTACTGTCTGGGTATAGAGAAAATGGTGAAATTGCTGTCTGTAGATTTATACTGTCATTCTACAGGATTGTTGAAGTAGTTAGACTGTGTTGTAAAATTTTGTGGATTATACGCATTGTTCTGCACTCTGTCACCGAAACTTCACACTCCTCCACCATCACCACCTCCGGTTAACAAAATTGTGCCATCATGCTGGGTGGATTTATCAGGCGAGAGCCCACTGATTCAACCACACTGAGGAGAAATCAGGCAGTGGTAGAGCTCTTTACACAAGCACAGTGGCTGTCTTTTTGTGAAAAGTTGCAGGGGTACGATGAGGAAGTGGCCGAGGAATTCTTGCAGGCCCTGAGGCCAAAATCCAAGGTACTGGCCACAGTCAATTTCAGAGGCCTAAGCTTCAAGATCACCCCGGAGTCTATCAGCAGAATCACTGAGCTTCCTATGGGTCTCCCGTGGGATAAAGAAGAACGAAAGCTAAGCCAGCAAGCCAAGAAAGAGTTCTTCCCACCTGAAGAATCATTCACAGAGGACAAAAATGGGGTGAGAAGGATAAGCCTGTTGCCACCATGGAACAAAGTCAGTTTGCAAATCATGAAATATATTACCTGTGAGGGTCGTTACAGCATTGTGTATGCATATCACTTCCTGCTGCTCAGTGAACTAAGACACCGGATTGATCTTCCTGTAGAACAGAAATTAAGCATTCCTTATTTCCTGTTACAATCCTTGATTGAGTGCACTACAAAGCTTAGAGAGGGCATACCAGATCAAGTAGCCCACCATGGGCTAATCAAGCTTTTTGTGGAGGATGCTCTCCACTCATATAAGGTCCCCCTCGCATGGGAATCATTTAGGAATTTAACAAGAGAAGGGGACATAAAAATGTTGCTTGAAGAAACGGGGTCCTCTAGCGGTGCGGAAGAAGAGCCAGTAGCCAAGAATAAGAAAGGGAAAAGCCAAAAGATCCCGACTCCAACACAGAAGAAAGAACGAAAGGAGAAGGAGGAGGGAAAGGATCACAGAGCAAAAGAGGACACCCCCATCCTGTCAGCAAGGGAAAAGAGGTTAAAAAGTAGGGCAGTCAAAACCGAGGTGGTCCCTGCCAGCCCAAGCACCTCGTCAGCTCCTACAGTCAAAGCCAAAAGCAAAATCCATACAGCCAAGCAAGAAAAGGTGGTGAGAGTTGCATCTGCAGGAACGCAAAAACAGGCTTCTACAGGAAGCCCGGAAGCAACACCTACAGGAAAACAAAAGCAGGCTTCTACAGGAAGCCCAAGAACTATGCCTACAGGAAAGCAGACGAAGGCTTCTACAGGAAGCCCAAAAACAGAGAAGGGGTCTTCTACAGGAAGCCCACAGCTCGTAAAGAAAGGGTCTTCTACAGGAGGGCCGAAAGTGGATAAAGAGGGGTCTTCTACAGGAAGCCTGAAAATAGAAAGGGAAGGGCCTTCCACAAGGAGCACCAGGAAAGTAAAAAACAAGGGAGAGAAAGCTGATCCTCTCGAGAAGGAGGCGGCAGCTGCGCTGGCCGCCCTCAGTACACTGGCGAAACCAACAAAAAAGAGGGAGAGGGAGATCCCTCTACCTTCCGAAACCAGGAGAAGTCAGAGGATGAAAACAGACATGTCGCAGCCTCCTCCCAGCAGCCAAACCACTTTAGGGAGTGGTCCTACTTCACCCAGTAAGAAAACTCCCTCTAAGACACCGGCCACCCCCGAGAAAGGAAGCCCAAAGGTCACCTCCTGGACACGAAAGATAGGCCAATCGCCTTCCGAAGCCTGGCTCAAAGAAACAGGAAAGAGGGAAGAAGTTCCACCCTCGTCACCACCAGGGGCAAAGAAGGCAGGGCCATCAAAAGCAGAAAAGAAAGAGCCTGTTCCGGTCCCGAGTCCTCGGCCAAGGACAAGGAGCAGGAGCAAGGTTGCTCAAGGATGAGCAAATGGTTCAGCTGGGGGGTGATGATGAGCCCCAATTTTGGTACAATTTGGGGTCATTTTGGCCTATTCTACTTGCTCAAACCATTCATATTTTATTGCTTATGCATGCATTTCTTAGTTTGTTCGTGTTGTTTGTAGGAAGAAGGGTAGACATATTATCTACGTGACTAATGCATGATGCTTTCAGGTTTTTTGCATTTAAAAGGAGCAAAAGACAACGAAAAAGGAGACAAGGAGACAATGAGGTGGCACTGCTGGTTTTTAGGAGAGGATGTCCACGGTCTTGGGACATTCCTCGTGATTCCCACCAAGAACTCTGAGCTCCAATCCATCTCCCCTCCGAGCTTAGAAGCAGCCAGCTGTTCTACAGGAACAACAGTTACAACTGTTCTACAGGAACAACAATTATGACTGTCCTACAGGATCAGCAGTTAAACTCTAGTTGGACAGCCGAGCTCCTAAAATCAAGGACACTTGTTGGATCATTGTTTTGCATAAGTATAGAGGCCGTAGCCTTTGATAGGTTGTTGAAACTTTCGCATTACTATTGTAATTTTTGAGCACAACTCGGTGTTAGTTCTTGTTGTAAGCCAGTTTTGGCATAACATCAGATTATGAATAAAGAAGGCAGATTTTGATCTAGCTCTGAGTTTTCTTAAGGAGACTATAGCTCTCAGGTTAGGGCCCAACCTGAGAGCCATAGATCCCCTCTGCTGTAGTGTTGTTTGCATTTCGTTTCAGCACTCTGAGTTTTCATTTTCACATGCAATTTGAATTACAGGTTGTTGAATTAGTCTTTTTCATGAGTTTAGATAGGATTTGCTTATGGTAAATTTGTTTCCAGTTGCTTAGGTTAGCAGAGGATAGATATAATCTATTGGAGCTCCAGCAAAAAGGTTGTTAAGGCTCACTGCCATCTTCCTTAGAGATTGAGGTGCAGTCCATAACTAACCACCAAAAATACGCATTTCTTTACTTGATGATTGCTGCAATACAGTCACGGTTATGTTAGATGCTTCCATATCATTCACACCTGCGCCACACACCTTCATCACCGCTTCATACACATTTCTCTTCACATTTTGGATTGTTGTTCATTGAATTTATACGTGCAGGTAGTTTAGGTTAATGCATTTTTAGTTTGGTGACAGTCATAAGCATTTGTTTCATTTACACTGCTCTCTCTCGTTCCATTACCTCATTCTCCATCTTGATCACGCATGCAAACACATCTTTGACCTCTGTTCCGCTCTGTTTTCTCCCACAGTCTTTCACTCCTCACGTACTTCCATTCTCTAGCCCTTTTGTTGACCTAGCCCTCTATCTTCCAACCTACTTCCTACACTCATTTCCCATCCTATTCCTCCACTTCCGAGCCATCACCAGCCTTATTCCTACCTTACACATCTCCCCCTACCATTCCATCACTCACCCATCACTTCAAACACTCACGGTAGGTCATCCTGTAGCAATTCGTAGACATCCTGTAGAAATCTCTGCGTATCCTGTAGGATCCCCTGCAGACATCCTGTAGGAGGCCACTCACTTGGTTGCTGAGCATCTGAATGTGAGGAACCTCTGTGGATGGATGCTAAGGATCCCTAGGGACCTCTCCTAGCCTCCCCAACCTGTCCCATGCTTTCCTTCCTTCTCCATCCCATCTGCACAACCAAACCCTAGTTAGCACAAAATCACAATCATTCCATCCACTTAAAGGAAAAATACAAAAACATGTCTTTTATGATGCAAGTAGCTTAGATCCATGCATTTCCACTTATTAGAGGTAACAGCAGCATTGGTAGAGGTTTCATTCACATTCTTTGCATTGTAGAGGTTAGACTAGTTAAATTAGGGTTTCCTAGGTTTACATGCTTTGATTTGCTTTCAGTCCATTTTGTCAAGTAGAGTAGTTTTCCTTTGAGAATAGCTTTCATCCATCAATTAGCAAGCTTCTTCTAAGAGCCTATAGAAGTTGGCTTGAGCCCTAACGGACTTGTGCCAGCTGACCAAGTGACAGCTGCGACAAGAGCTAGTACTTGTGCATATAGCACCGTCGCTTCCAAGTTTGTACGAACTACCGGGTTGATAAAATGAGAGACAGGAAGCCCCAGGAGTTGTAGAATTATTGCTACAATACTGGAGCTCACCAGGTATTGTACTCAATTCGATCATGAGGAAAAAGATTGCCCTTCACTGATAGTGAGGATGCATGAAAAATGGGTACTCCAGCCCACTCCGACTCAGAATTTGTAGATGATGAGGTCTAAGCCATACGAAGAAGACTTAAATGTAAACATGATGCTTAGGAGCGGTATGACCACAAGCGATGAAAAAGGGTAGCAGCCATAAGAAAGTGCATGGATTTGCAAGGGTCCTACAGAGGAACCCGAATTTGATTTAGAACGTGTGAAGGAGACATTCATGGAAGCTAAGAAGAGCTTCACGGAGGCCTCCACTTCAGGTAGTAAGGATCAAATAGAACCAGCGATGGATCCTTCAATGCTCACTACCTTTCTGGAGACATGCATGAAACTGTTGCATGACAACAAGGCAGTCAAAGGACTACAGGAACATATCACTAGGTGCCTGGGGTTAGGAGAATGACGCGTGGTCCGAAATCTTGGAAAGCATTCATTGCACACAGGAAGGGAAATGAGGTTGACTGCGCAAATCAACAACTATGAAATGGATCGAGTAATCGTTGATCTTGGATCAGACATGAATGTACTACCAAAACAAACATGGGAACGCATGGGCAGACCTGTGCTACAGTGGTCTCCTATCCAGTTATGAATGTTGAACCAGCAGAAGTTTTTGCCCATGGGAAGATTGCGAGGGATAATAGTAGATATTGAAGGTGTGAGCGAGTAGGAAGATTTTGAAGTGATAGAGATTGTCGATGATAGTAATCCCTATCCCACACTACTAGGAATAGACTAGGCCACCGATATGAATGGATTCATAAATCTGAAGAAGCACAAAATGATCTTGGAGAAAAAGTCACTACGTGTAGTAGTACTGCTAGATCCAGCCAAAGGAGGGCGATACACTGAATCGATGCTGGACGATGATAATGATCATGATCTCGATTCTATTTACAAGATAACAGCACAAGAATAGAATTGGGTGAATCCAACTGCAAATGGAAGGATTTCATCGGAGCACGAAAGCTCCTGCACTTCGTATTCAGACGAAGAAGTAGAACGATGGAAAAATCAGCTGCACAAAGTAACAACGCTGAATTGCAACAGGATGATTAGATCGTTGTGTTGCATGAAAACATAGGCAAGGGAGCTACTGAAATATGATGGATTAACAACAGTGGATGAATTTCTGAGCCAATTTGAAAGCGTAGTACCAGAACAACAGCGATTCGATGCTCTGAAATGGGCGTTGCCCACAATGCTCGCATGATGGTGGGGTACTCATCAAGGATATTTTGAGGACTGGCGCAGATGTAGAAGAATGATGTGCCTATGATTTGGAAACCACAAATATGGCTAGTAGACAAAAATGACAAATGAGATGATCCCCACATGCACCTTGTGAAATGGACCAAGGTCTTTGGGGAAGAGGCACGACCTGAATTGGTACATTTATTGTATCATACGCTGGATGTCATACCCAAGAATTGGTATACTGAGACTGAGCTCTGCCATGGAACAAGCAAATGGGATGTCTTGTGCGAGGGATTTCTATTAACATTCACATTTAAAGATCGTTGGTTAGATACTGTTGATGATGTGCTACATGTAGTAAAAACAACTATCATCAAAATACCCCAGGAGCTAATGCAAGTACTTCAGCCAGAATGGACGACACAGTTGAGCTACGGACTAGAGTGTTATAATGTAAATGTTGAGGAGGATGGTGAGGACCCATGAAACATTACACATTTCACAAATGGAAGGCTATTGCAAGATTCACAGACCATCACATGAAGAACCCTCCATCACCACACTGCTAAAGATGGAGCAGGTCAACATTGGAAGGGAGGTAGAGCCGAAGTACGCAATGCTTAGGGACTATTGGGACGATGCCACGGTGGATAAGGTTTCTGAGTTACTCTGCGAATACCAAGACTTGTTCCTGACCAAAATTACGGACTTAAAAGGGATCGTTGGCGATTTAGGGATGACGAAGATCACCCTAAAACTTGACATAAAGCTACTTAAGCAGCAACCTTACCACTTGAATCCAAAGTATAAAGAAAAGGTCTACATAGAATTAGACAAAATGCTTGCAGCCAAAATTATTGAACTATTGGAAGAATCCGATTGGGTGAGTCCTATGGTAGTATAAGAGAAAAAACAAAAGGGTGAAATAAGAATATGCGTAGACCTGAGGAAGTAGAATGATGCCTGTGTACATGATCCATTACCAATGCCATTCATAGATGAAGTACTAGAGAATGTTGGCGGTCAAGAAGCATACTTGTTCATGGATGGGTTCTCATGGTACCATTAGATCATGATCGCGCCGAAAGATAGGAGCAAAATGACCTTCACAACAAAATGGGGCTACTTTCAATACACCGTTATGCCATTTGGACTGAAGAACACATTCACTATATTTTCACGCATCATGGTAGCCGCATTCAAATAACACATCCACAAGTTTTTAGAGGTCTATCTAGATGATTGGATTATCTTTGGATTAGTTAAGAACCCTGTAGCGAGCTTACACTTGATGCTGGATACTTGTCACCGACACCACATTGCACTAAACCTTAAGAAGTGCACATTCCTCGTTCCCTTTGGAAACCTACTGGGACATGTGGTCTGCAAACAAGGACTGATGGTGGACCCTACGAAGATTGTCATTATCCTAATTTTGGAAGCACCGTGAAGTGTTAAAAAACTGCGCACTACCTTGGGACACACTGGATACTATAGGAAGTTCATCAAAAGTTATGCCCAAATAACTGCGCTGATGGAAAAGCTATTGAAAAAAGATGTTACATATTGCTGGAATGATGATTGCATGAAGATTTTGGATGTCCTAAAGGGGAAACTGGCCTTCATTCCAATCCTGGTCTTCCCAAAATGGGATGTGGAATTTCATGTACATGTTGATGTGTCGTGCATCACATTGGGAGCTGTACTCACACAAGAGGGCACAGACAATGTGGATCACCTGATTACGTTTGCGAGTCGAAGATTTTCCAAAGCAGAAAAGAAATACTCTACCACTGAGCACGAGGGGTTGGCAATGGTGTATGCACTCCAAAAATACCGACACTCTTTACTCGGGGGACATTTCAAGATGTATACCAACTATTCTGCGTTGAAATACCTGGTGAATAAGCCTATGTTGGGGGGTCACATATATAGATGGCTCTTACTATTTCAAGAATATGATTTTGAAGTCATAGTCAAGCCGAGACGCCTAAACGTAGGGCCAAATCACTTGTCACAAATTGAGACAGGTGAGGAACCCACAAATTTGGAGGAGGGACTACTTGATGCATAGCTCTTTGCAGTGTGTGTCATAGATGGACACTTCGAAGATATAATCCATTTTCTAACAACAGGGACTGCGATGAAGGAATACTCAATCCAACAGAAGAAGGAATTGGTGGTGCACATGGTGAACTTTTCTATCATCGTAGGGCACATCTACAATGATGAGATATTATGAAGATACGTACCTGAATTTGAACGAGGTCAGATCCTCACGAAAGCACATGGGAGCGCTGCAGGAGGACACTATGCAAGATGCGTGACCACAAAGAAGATTCTTCGCGTAGGGTTATGGTGGCCGACCTTGCACCAAGATTTGAAAGTTCACTGTAAGGCCTGTGATATATGTCAAAGGACTGGAAAACCATCATGGAGGGACGAGATGCCACTAAACCCCCAAATGACACTGCAGTCATTTGAAACATGGGCAATCAAGTTTGTGGGGCTAATCAAACCTTAGGGAAAGACGGGTGCATGCTACATCATCGCTGTGACGGAGTACTTGACATGATGGTTGGAAGCGTAGCCAGTCAAGGACTGCACGACCACTACCGCTGCGAAGATTTTGTTTGAGAATGTGTTGACACAATTTGGCTGTTTGAAAATCTTAACGAGTGATCATGGAACACATTTACTGAATGAAACCATCAGTGTGCTCACAAAAGAGTTCCAGATGTATCATCAGAAAAGTACACCATACCACCCACAAGCCAGTGGGACAATGGAGGTATTCAACAAAATACTGGAGACTGCACTGACAAAAGTATGTAACATGCAGTGAAATGACTAGGACCTGCGTGTACCTATCGTCTTATGGGCATACAAGACAACGTGCAAGAAATTGAGGAGACATACAGCTTTTCGGTTAATCTATGGCATAGAACTTGTCATGCTGATGGAATACATCATACCTAGTCTGCGAATAACAGCGCTCACGAGGATGACAGACCGTGAAGCTCTAGAAGAAAGGCTCGCGTAATTAGGAGCACTCGAGGAAGAAAGGTTTCTGGCTGGGTTTCATCAGTAGGTACAAAAGTAGCGTGAAAAGGCCTGGCACGATCACCATATCAAGTTGCGCACCTTCAAGGTAAACGACTTAGTACTGTTGTATGCCAGTAAGTTTGAAAACTTTCTAGAAAAATTTAGAATGCACTGGCTGGAACCATATGTGGTAAAGGAGGTCACAGATGGTGGTGCGGTCCGGCTAGTCAAACTAAATGGAGAACTCTTCCCAGGCAAAGTAAACGGCAGTCACTTGAAACCTTACACAAGTGGGCCGGCTCTCTGACTAACCGGGCAAAGCATAGTCTTCGCAACCCACGAAGCTGGACAAGGGCACAGGACTATAAACACATGCACCAGATGCCAGTACCAAGGTAAGGACACGATTCAAACGTGGATGATTTAGAGGCAAGAATATAGCAAGTCCAACAAACCATAGAATAGTGCGTCGTAGACCTCTGAGCTGTACGGAACCAGTTGAAGGGGCTCCACGCCAAGATCACCACACCTATAGAGTGACTCAGGATGAGTCACGATGATTGTGTTGGGGGCCTATTGGGCATGGAATCCCCCCACAATATGTTTTGGGGCTCAAAGCCCAAGTTTTGGTCAAATGTATTGTATGACGCCGCGAATTGTGGGCGTAGAGCACGAAGTATAGGTTGAGTCATAGGGTTTTCCTCCTAAGTATTGTAAAGTAATGTAAGGTCATGTTAGCCTACACATAATCCATGGACCATGGGATTGTATAAATAGAGCGAGGCTCGAAGTTGTAAAAGGGTACCGAGAGAAGAAGAGAGAGGAATATGCATGGTTCAAGAATAGAGTAAGAGTCTAAGTGCATTGGGTCATCGAAATAGGAAGAGGATTTGTAACTGAGTGCGTAGAGGCCTAGTAGAGTCCACAACTGATTGTGTAGACCCCTGTAGCTGAGTACCCAGGGCGCTGTCAAGTTTGTAATCTTGATCAAAGAATGATAAAGAGAGTTGATTCCTATTTATGTGTATCTGCTTGTGCATTATCTTCTTTACATTTATACTATTTTACTTATTGCGCACATTGATATGATTGTTGGATATGTTGTAATAATCACTAGTCTTACACCAATAAGTTAAGTAATCGGGTAATAACAAATTAAATAGCAAGGAACTGGGGTATAATATGGGTTGTGCCCTAAGTAGGGTTGCGTGGAGGCAACATCACAGGTTATGAAGGAATAACAAGTGCACATAGCGACGTGTACGCAAGGCCAAACCACAAAGCTCATTAGACATCCCCAGGGTGTGGAAACCTAGTTCTAGCACCCTCCCATACTACTTCAGGTGAGACCTCAATCTGCACTCCGCAGACTGTTGCCGAAAGGGCCAGTAGTACTGGGATTTGCTTGGCTAAATCACCTTTGAACCTGGGTTAGGCCGATACAAGCCAACACACCAGTTTTGGTATGATCATGGTTGTATGAGGGTGGAGGTGGTTTAACCTCTGGATTCCCTTAGTTGATCTTGTATTGGTTGTTCTATGAGATCACACATTCATTATTAGAATATGGCATGGGGGTGACAGGTTGAAAGAGAGATTTGGTTTAGCGATGTCTATGGTCGGGTGGTACGTGGAAGTCCCGAACCTGGTTAGATTTTCCTATTATTAATAAAAGCTAAGTTCTCATAATTTTTCACTGATTTATATGTGGATTTAAGGGTTATCATATCTATGATATTTATATGGTTTTATGTTGGTTATAAGAATGGTTGAATGACTAGTTCATATCATGGTTATTTCATATATTTACTTGTAATTGTTAAATGGATGGATGCAAGACCTAATTGATGATGTAGTAGTTCAATGGAGAAGGAGCTTATCCTTTTGGTTATGTTTCATAAGTTGTTTAAGTCATTTATGCTCTATCTTGTATCCTAGACCTGTAGGTTGCATTGATGCCAAGTACTTGACATAATTTTAGTCCCAACTAGTGATGCTAAGGCCTAATCTTGAGGGTGATTTTTGATTGATCAGCATTACTATTATGTTTTTAATGAATTCTGGAAGTTTCAACAAGTTCTGGGTAGAGGCCATGATTGTGGGCTAGAAAAGTGGCTTAAACCCCAGGGTTACTAACACATAACTGGAAATTTTGGTCCACAATCACTGGTAGGTAGGCATGTGATAGTGACTTTAGGTTAATGGTAGGTTTTTTGCCCATATCATGAGAGTGACTATGGCCTAAGAGTTGCAGAATAATAGTGGGACCTAGGGATAGGTTGTCTGAGTGGGTAACTTTTCTCTTGAGGGTTTTGTTGATGATGTTGGATGACTGTATGTGATTTTCCATTAATTCCACATCCTTAAGGTGACATAGGAGGTCGAATATGATTTTAGTAGTATCTCTCCTCATGTTTACCCCAGTTGGTATGGTTACTTTGGGTAGACCTGGGAGGGGGTGTTATAGATTGGTATTAGAGCATGGTTACACTCTCTTTGGGTCCTATCTAGTTCTATAGATATGGAGGAATGTGTTGGTCATGCATGCATGTTAGTTGCATGTGTGTCTCTTACACTTGTGTTACATATTCTTGTTGCACTAAATGATATTGATCATGGTAGTAGTAACGTTATCATGAGGAACTTGATGTCGATTTTATGGAATGCATCATCATGGGTATATGAATGGTTATACAATTATATGCAGTTTGATTACATCCTTTTATGTTGGGTTGAATTCTTCTTTATTTTATTACACACATCAACCTTGTAGGTTGATTACAAGAAAGATCGCTTATGCTCTACTAGATGTGGTTATGCGTATGTGTAGTTGATTAGCCACTGCTTATGCAGGTGAATAGTTGAATGAGGCAATGTGTATACTAGAGTATTGGTTATTTTCATGCATGAGGTCATAGCATCCATTGTTGATATGGCCTTGCATTGATTATTGGACCCTAGTTAGTATGATGGTTATGCATTGATGTAGTTATTGATATATGTCTATATTTTATTATGGTTATGTGCACATGCATCACGCTGATTTGATCATCTTGCAGACAAGGTATCCTCCTCGAGTATACTAAGGTACATTGATTTATGGTGATTTGGTTTAGCTGACATAGTATGCCTTGTAGGAAAGAGATGAGATGTCTAGAAAGGTGGTAGACTACATAGAATCTCCCTATGCCTCGAATTGATAGTGTGGTGTGGGGCACTGTTCTGACTTGGCAGACATATTGAGAAGCTTGAAAGAATAAATAAGGAGTTGTAAAGTAGACAATGACAAAATCATGCAGGCACAAGAGAAACAAGCATAGGTGAATGTGATATTACTTCATAGTTTGTCAGATTTGCAGCAAAATGGACCTCTTCATATCATCCATAGACATGGGGACATAACTAATGGGGCTTATGGAAGTAGATCTCATAGTATACATAGGTCAGATAGATCTGGCACTATCAAAGATGGCATGATGTTGGACACTCTGGGTAGGAGGGGTGAAAAACACAAGTATTACTCTAGTTCTAGTTGTGATAGACATCATGATCATCGAGATTATCATCAGTATAGGAGGAATGATAGGGGATACTTGCCAGATCAGTTCAAGAAGGAAAAGCCACCTTGCTTTAATGAAGAGATGAAGAAATTACAAGATGTTGAGGCTTGGTTTCTTGGTATGAGGAAATTCTTTAGATTACATGATTAGTTAGAAAACATGAAAGAAAGGATAGCCCTTTTTAGTCTCAAAGGTAAAGCGGATATTTGGTGGGAAGACGTGAAGAGTGCTAAGGACATACATGAGGATGATTTGAATTGGCATTCATTTTAAAGGCTTTTCAAGGAGAAGTACTTTTATGAGAGGTATTATGATGATAGAGTGAAGGAGTTTTATGAGTTGTCGATGGGTTCTATGATAGATGAGGAGTATACTAGTAGATTTTTGGAGTTGTTGAGATATGTGCCTTACATCAGAGAGGAGAAGGCCATGGTTCAAAGATTCATCAGTCGATTACCAGTTGCAAATAGAGACCAGATTGAGTTCAATGAGCCTAGATCTTTGGAGGTGGCCATCCAAAATTTGAAGCATTTTTATGAGTAGTCAAAGAGAAAAGTTGAGCCAAATCATGACTTGAAAATAAATGAGAAAGCTATGCGAAAATGGCCACAAAAGTGAGGAATACTTCAAGATGCAAGTGAGAAAGATAATGCAGTTCCTTACAAGAGATTCAATACAACTGAGAAGGGACAATGGAGAGAAACAAGCTAGAGGTGGTGGTAGGGAACCATTGCAGTGTTAGATATGTGGTAAGGATCATCGTAAGAGGGATTGTCTGTAGTATCATAGTGGTGGTAGACACCAGATCTATAGTGCCCAGGAGGTGCATATAGTTGGTTTTGTTGGTCATAGAATTCCTTAAATTTATGTGGTTGTGGAAAATAAGTAGGTAGATCATCAAGCATCGATCATTGAGATGGACGGTAAGCTTTGTGATTAAGCTATTTATATTTTTATTGATCCTCAATCTAAATATAGTTATATTAATCTTGACTTGGTGCATAAGTGTGGTTTGAGAAAGGAAGTGCATGCAAAATCTTGGTTGGTACAGGTCACTACAAGTAAAAAGAAGTGAGTTCGCCATTGGATAAGAGCTTGTGAATTTGAGTTAAATGGTATGCCTACAACGATACATTTGAATGTATTTCCATTGGGATCATATAGTATTCTTTTGGGTATGGATAGGCTATACCTTCATAGAACCAAAGTAGATTTCTTCGACAAGGCCCGTGAGTGTGTGGATGATAGTGGGGAAAAGAGGACATTGCAGGGAAAGTAGAAGCCTACATCAGTGAGGATGGTTACCGGTATGCATGCAAATCGCAGCCACAGGAAAGGGTGCAAGCTATTTGCAGTACACATTTCCAGTGACAAGGGTAAGGAGGTTGAGGATGTGGATGTGTTGAGCAGGTACATAGTGTTGCAGTAGTTTTTGGATGTATTTCCTAAGGTCATTTCATAGTTTCCATCTGACAAGGAGGTATAATTTTCTATTTAGTTAGTGCCAAGGATAGCTCCAACATCGAAATCACCTCAGAGCATGAGCATACCTGAGTTGGTAGAGTTGAAGTTATAGCTAAAGGAAATGTTGGAAAAAGGATAGATCAAACCTAGTGTATCACCTTGGGGCACACCAGTGTTGTTAGTAGAGAAGAAATATGGGACTCTTAGATTTTTCATTGATTACATGCAGCTGAACAAGGTAACAATCAAGAACTGGTACCTTTTTCCAAGGATTAATGATTTGTTTGATCAGCTAAACAGAGTAGCAGTATTCTCTAAGGTTGACCTGAGATCAGGATACCATTAGGTACACATCACAGAAGAGGATATCCTCAAGACTCTGTTTAGGAGTAGGGATGGGCATTATGAGTTTGTTGTTGTTCCATTCAGTTTGACTAATGCTCCAGTTATATTAAGTTGTTTGATGAATAATGTTTTGCGTCCTTATTTGGACAAGTTTTTTATTGTATTCATTGATGACATGCTAGTATATTCTAAGAATGAGGAAGAACATGCCGAACATTTAGCAGTGGTGTTGAGATTGATAAGAGAGCATCAACTGTATGCTAAGCTTACTAAGTGCAGCTTCTTTTAGATAGAGGTACACTACATGGGACATGTTGTCTCCAAGGAAGGCATGGTAGTAGATCCAAAAAAGATAAGGGCAATCATGGAATAGGAATCTCCTAAGAATGTAGATGAGGTGAGATCATTCATGGGATTGGTAGGTTGCTATAGGAGGTTCATCAGGAACTTCTCCCATGTTGCATATCCTATCACATCATTGCAGTGGAAGGGTAAGAAGTTTGAATGGACAACAGAATGTGAAGATAGTTGTGAATAGCTTAAGTAGTTGTTGTCACTTGCACCAGTGCTAAAGATTACAGATCCAAACAAGGAGTTTGTGATGTGTATATATGTTTGCAAAAGGGGACTTGGTGGAGTTCTCGTGTAAGAAGGATAGGTAGTGTGCTATGAGTCAGAAAAACTAAATGAGCATGAGTAGAACTATCTTACACATGATCTTGAGCTAAAATCATTTATACATGAATTGAAGATGTGGAGACATTATCTTCTGGGCAGGAGATTTACATTGATGAGCGATCATAGTGGGTTGAGGTATTTGTTTGACCAGATGAATCTAAGTGCTAGGCAAGCTAGATGGTTGGCTAGCTTCAGTGAGTTTGACTTTGAGATCAGATACATCAAAGGGAAGGAGAACTAGGTTGCAAATTCTCTTAGAAGGAAGGTACAGGTAAATCATATAGAAGATATAAGCTCCTATGGGATAGAGTTACAGGACAGGATCTTGCAGGCAGGATAGCAGGATGAATAATAAATAGAGATTGCATAGGTTACAGTAGAGTACAGGTACTAGTGAAGGTGCAGGTATAGGTGATCAGGATGCATACTATCATCTCATGAGAGATGGCTTGGTGAAGTTTCAAGATAGGATCTATGTGCGGAATTACAATGAGATCAAGAATCTTATCTTGAGGGAGTTTCATGTGAAACTGTATTTGGGTCATTGAAGATATCAGAAGATATTGACAGCGGTGAAGAAGTTTTACTATTGGTCAAATATGAGGAAGGAAGTGGCTAAGTTCATGGCTAGAGGCTTAGACTGTTAGTAGGTAAAGGAAGAATGCAAGCATCCAGGTGGTCTACTACAACGTATTGTGATTCTGTAAAGCAAATCGGAGTTCATTTCCATGGATTTCATCATAGGTCTTCCGAGGACATTGAAGCAGAATGATTCTATTATGGTCATGGTTGATAGATTGAGAAGGCTACCTCACTTCATTCCGATGAAGACTACATATTCATCTAGTGAGGTAGCATAGGTGTTGATTAAAGAGATAGTGAGACTACATGGTGTTCCAATGAATATTGTGTCAGACAGGGATGCAAATTTCACTTAGAAGTATTGGAAGGAGCTATTTGCAGGCTTAGGTACAGAGTTGGCCTTTAGCACACCTTATCATCCATTGACATATGGTCAGACAGAGAGGCTCAATAGGATGTTGGAGGATGTGTTGAGGATGTACATAATGCGCCAAGACAGGAAATGGGAGGAGTATATTACATTGGTTGAGTTCGCATACAATAATGGTTATTAGGATTCCTTGAGGATTTGTCCTTTCGAGGCATTGTATGGAGTTGTAACACTCCCATTAGCTAAAGTGATCCAGTGAATAGGGTACATATTGTACTAGACATGTTGGCGAACATGGAGTATGAAATGCAAGTTATAAATAAGAATCTGAAGGTAGCGTAGGATAGACAAAAGAGTTATGGAAAATAGCACACAGTGTTCAAAGAAATTCAGGTTGGGAAACATGTGTATTTGTGCATCAAGCCCAATAAAATCTCTTTGAGAATGGGTTCATGTGCAAAGTTGGCACCAAAATTGTTACAGATCCATTTGGGCACATGAACCCCAACCTACAGATTAGTACTATTAGGGCCCATCAAACCCTTATTCAGTTGTTACATGCCCTAAATAATTCAACCATCAGAATGCCTAGCTTCCCAAGAAGTTTCATGACCAAAATCATCCAGAAACTGCCTCTAAGAAGATTAGCGCAGGTAGGACTTCATTAGGATGTGCTGCAATGCAAGCCATACACTAATAGGGTGCTATGCAATGCACTTGGTCGCTCTTTGGCCTACGTTGGGCGAATTTCAGTGAATTTCCATGAGGGTTTGAAAGATTCCTTATCCATTGGATGCCTCTAGAAGTTTCTCAAGGCTATCTACTCCTTTGAGCTTGTATTTGGATTAGGAAGGGACTTAAGGAGAATCAATCACTTATCCCTTCCTCCATGGAAATAAATTCTAAGTTTGGGAGGGCATTCATTATCACCATTTATGGCATAACTTCCTTCATTCACCTATGAAAAGACCACTCATCTAAGTGATCAAGGGCTGCAAATTATTGAATTATAGGGAGATGCTGTTAGTATGAGACTTGAGTTGATTTCAAGTATTGTAATGATGTCAAAATGTCTTGCTTGTTATGAGGAGAGGATGGGATTGAACTGGAGGCGTGATGCTAAATTGAGCAATGGGTTGTAACTCTTCCTTTTACTAATAAAGTGTTCAAGGTTTTTGCCATATGCTTGTGTTATTCATTTATGCTTTCATACGTGTATCATCTACTTGATTCCATGATATGTTTAATCAATAGATCATTATCATATTCTTTGATCGGTTGTTGTCTTCTGTCTGTGTGTTGGCACTCTTCAAGCAAATTAAGTACGAAGAGGAGTGACAGAGTTGGTCAAGGGAGATAAGGAGAAAGTGAAAGCTACATGTAGGCTTCTTTGCCTCTTATTTTATCTATTGGTCATAGGAAAAGTAGAGAATTCTTTGCACTATTGTTCTAGACTTAGCTACTAGTCTAGGGGTTTAAGCATTTATCCGTAGACACTAAAACTTCCAAAAAGAAATTGGTGACTTTGATGGGGAAGATCACCTTTCCTAGTAGCTTATCCACCTCCTTAGACACATTGACATACTTTACTTGTTGTAATTCATCCTTTTGCATTGAATTTTGGTCAAAATTTGAGGTTAGATGATTCTTGAGTGGCCTCATAGGAATCAGTGCAAGCTAGCCTTAGAGACAGTAATCTGTAGTTGATTTAGGCCTTCTTTGACCTGCACCGATTAACCTTCAAATATTTCAATCAGCGCAATTGGGCCCTCATTGACCTGCGCTGATCAATCTTGAAATCATTGAAATCAGCGCAGGCTTTAGTGAGAGCCAGTGTTTTGCAGCACAGTTAGCCCCTCTTTGACCTGTGCTGATCAACCTTAGGTCAAATTCCCACCTTTGGATTGAGTTTTTTCCAAAATTCTTCTAATTGCTTGCTTGCTGAATGTTAATGATGTCATGTCTCAAAAAATAAGTTTTCATCTCCTTAGCCAGCCCTACTTTGATTGGATTGATTAATGTTTCTTTAATGTTTTCTTTGTCATTATCAGTCTATAGTCAAAGTTAGTTTTTGATCAATTGATCTTTAGCGAAAGAAAGTGTTGTAAAATCATCTTTTCCTTCGAAAATTGAATTGTCATCAAATCTCCATTCATGAAAGATCAATTGATTGATGTGTGCAAATGATTAGTTTTTTCTTTGAAAGTGTCATAATTCCTCATTTCTTTGAAAATGAAAGTGTCGTAAAGTCTTCCTTTGCTTGAAAAGAAATTGTCGCAAAATCATCATTTTTATGAAAAGAGACTTTTGATCAATTGTGCATCATAACATTAAGGGATTTGAAAAGAAAAACTTGCATTGTTCATATTGTAGTTTGTGAATGCTTGAAAGGAATAGCTAGGGAAATTGCATTAGTTGTGCTCTTTGCTCTTTGTCAAAGACCTGATTTCTCTATCCCTAGTACCTAGGATTTTCATCGTTAAATTGAATGGAAAGAATGCTTATCATATTGGTTGCATTTTACGAATTGAGAACATACATCACATGGTGAACCTTGAAAGGAAAATTCTAAAGAAGATCAACTTAAAATTTATCTGAATTTACCTAATGGAGCATTGTCACTTAACGAAAAGCATTTAGAGGTGTAGGCTAGAGATGTGTTTCGGCATCGTAAAACAAAGCAACTGTCACTATCTTGTCTGCAATACATCCCAAGTGTGATACCTCATTCCATGTACATGAGTATATCGTAGCTTGTCCACGTACCTTTGGGTATATAGGGCGGTGTTACAGTAAGTAAAGTATATGGGAATGCTCTCACTGTGCAGTTTTGCATTAGACAATGCTTATACAGACTGAGCCTCCATGTACCTTTGGGTAAATATGGGAGGACAAATCTAGGTTGTTATCCATCGTTAGGTAACTGAGTCAGCTGCTTTGTACATTGTGATACACAGAACACAAAATTTGGGGAGATTGCCTACCTATACTTCTTGGTTCGCTTGGAGGTATTCTGAAGTTCACAGTTGCTTGGTAAAAAAAATTTCCTAGATTATCCCTCTATTGTTTTGTTATGTTACTTGATTAAAATAAAATTACTTGATCGTGGATAACATCCTCCTCGCTCGCTCCTTAGTTGATCTTAGGTTGAAACATATGGCGACAAATCTAGATTCCACTAATCAGGGAATTCCTTTTGATGGGAATCCTAGTCCTTTTCCTCCTTTCGGAAATATTGGTGCTCCTTATATGGCTACATTGTCCCTTCCAGGATTTACCATTGGCTTGCCAGTATGGTTGTTTTTGACCTCCTTGGTTCAAAATGTTGTGATTTCTCCATAATTGAGTGCACCTCCAACTGGAAAAAATCAACCTCCAGTTGATCCTAAAGTTGACCCTTTGCCTTCTTCCTTGGTTGTTTCTTCCCCCCCTTCTTCCTCTTCACCTAGTGAAAGTATTGGTAGTAGTAAACAGGTGGCTAAGAAGAAGAAGAAAGGGAAGAAGAAGAAGAAGAAAATTCAGCAGAGGGCTAAGCAAGAAACCATTGCTTTGAATGCAACATCTAATTAGAAACCATCCGTTAAGTCTCACGAAGTTTGATATCCATAAAAACTTTGTGCGGGAGACCATCTTCTTCAAAATTGTTCTGATATTGCTCAGATCTTAGAAGAATGGTCTTCCCGTTCACATCATCCTGTGTCATCAACTTCTCGAGATCACGTTGGTGACACACCATCAACTAGTGGTATTAAAGTTCAAGGAAATAAAGGTAAAGTTCAGTTTCCTTGTAGGTTATGTGAAGGGAATCATCCCATTCACCTTTGTCGCTATCTGGATGAAGCCAAAAGCGTGTTGGATAACCATCCTGCTTTAATGCAGCGACTTCCATCTGGTTACAGGAAACTCTCCCTAAATCCTTCACTAGTTGATGAATTGACTGACTCAAACCAACCATCAGTCAAGCCCACTCTCTCTAAAAATAAATCCTCTAAGTCTATACCCGACCCAAATCAATAGGTCGAGGTAAGAGTTGACACGATTTCACCTTCAACTAATCGTACCTTTCCCAAAGAGAGTGAAAATGATACCACTCAAGTTCTTTTCGTTTCTTTAGATTCTAATAAGCTTGGGGGAAGTCCTCCCGTTCCATCAAGACAGGAGGAAAATCCTCCCGCTCTCTTAACTCAAGGGGTTAATCCTCCCATTTCAATGGTACCCCCTCCAAGTAGTCTAGTCACTTCCTTTGATTGGAATCGACTGGCAGGATTCTGTCTTCCTTCTTATGTGCTTTTCCAAATCATACTACAAGTTTGTAATATGATTGTACCCAACACTATTATAGATGAAGGTGCATCAGTGAGTATCCTTTCGTCAACTGCTTGGCAAGTGCTTGGTTCGCTATCGCTTGTGCCTGTTACCCAGAATCTTTTGGCATTTAACAGAGGAACCAATCGACCATTAGGGATCCTACCTTAGTTACCTATTACTTTGGGAGGAAAAATCATTTATCTGAATGTGATGGTAGTCCTAAGCCCATTAGATTACAATTTACTTCTAGGGAACGACTATGTTTATGACATGGGAGCTATTGTTTCCACATTCTTTCGAGTGATTTGTTTCCTACATGAAGGCAGAATTGTCACCGTTGACCAGCTTTAATTTCCCGATCCAAATATGGCTCCTAGTCAACCATCTTCCTTAAATGGTCCATTTGTACCAATGGTATCATCCCCGCCATGGGTTAACTATGTGGAAACCTGTTCCATACCTACATCAACTGACAATCAATTTAGTGATGTTGTACATCATGTACTGAGGGCATTGGAACCAAACCTCTCCTTCATGACCTCTTCTGAGTTGTGATCCAAGGATACAAGGATAGTTCCTAGTCTTGTGTCAACCTCATTAAAAAATGAAACAAAGGACTATGAGGATGGTTCTTTTACTGTGTCAACCTTGTTAAAAAATGAAACAACCCCCATGAGGGTAGTTCCTTGTCTTGTGTCAACCTCATTAAAAAATGAAACCAAGGATATGACGATGGTTCTTTTACTGTTTCAACCTCGTTAAAAAATGAAATAGCTCCCATGAGGATAGTTCCTGGTCTTGTGTCAACCTCATTAAAAAATGAAACAAGGGGTATGAGCATAGTTC
The DNA here is from genome assembly GCA_031772625.1 of Pinus tabuliformis. Classification (NCBI taxonomy): domain Eukaryota; kingdom Viridiplantae; phylum Streptophyta; class Pinopsida; order Pinales; family Pinaceae; genus Pinus; species Pinus tabuliformis. The sequence goes on from CM062819.1 coordinate 377,619,359, forward strand.
CTTGTCTTGTTTCAAGCTCATTAAGAAAATGAAACAAGGAATTAGAGCAAAGTTCCTTGTCTTATGTCAAGCTCATTAAAAAATGAAACAAGGTTTGCTGGAGCAAAGTTCCAAGTCATGTTTTCATTAGATCTCATAAAATCCCAGTTAACTCTTTCACTTGATCTCATAAGTGAACCTTCATTCCATCCACTTGATAGCCATGAATAGTCTACTTAGGTGAATGTAATGAATCTTGGGGGGCATGCACCTAATGGTAAAGTTAAGTTTTCCTGTAGGTTATGTGAAGGGAATCACTCAATTAACATTTGTCCCTATCTGGACGAAGCCAAATAGGTGTTGGATAATAGTCCTTATTCACTGCAGTGACTTCCATCTAGTTATAGGAGACTCTTCCTTTCATCATGCTGGGGGCATGTAAACCAATCTCAAGCATAGTTTTTTATTTTAAGCTTGTGTAAAAATGAAACTAAAGTCAAGCATAGTTCTTCATTTTAAGCTTGTGTAAACAATAAACTGAATCCTAACATACATTTTCGTTTCAAGCGTGTGTAAACATGAAACTAAATGCAAGCATAGTTCCCTACAGTTCAAGCTTGTTTAAAAATGAACCCATTTCCATTTTTAACCCTTGTGATTTCCATTCCATCAGCCTCTTTCATCAAATGAGCCTTGGTTTTTTTCATCCCATCGCCACCATCCCTTTGACCGATCATATGCTTTCACTTGGTTGTTTTACCCCTTTTTGAGGAACAGTTGCAATGAGTGGTCTTATTAGCCAGCCTCTTCACATAAATAAACATGTTTTGAGAAGTTCCCACATCACCAGAACTAGTTGCTACCCTAGACACCACTCATTCCTCAAATTGGAGTCTTCTTTAAGCTCTTTTCAGACTCTCTAAATATGGAAAGATTACAGAGCACTTGTCCTTTCCAGCTCGTTAACGCATTGGAAACTATATCTCTCTTGTATTATTTTACACTTTTTTGCACTTGAGAAATTAATATATGAAAGATAACTTGTGGAGTTTCCTCTTCGTACCTTTTCAAACTCTCTAAACATGAAAAGGGCCGAGTTATCATTGTCATTAAACTCGTTAAAAACATCAAATAGAGACAAACTTATCCATCTAGACAAGAACGAGTTTCACCTTCGCTAGACTTGTTAAAGCATCAAATAGTGATGGATTCGCCTGAAGGGTGAAACTGTACAACAAGCATATGTTATCCTCCTCAACCTTGATAAAAAATAAAGATGTATTGGTTAGCAATGTCTGGGGAAATGAGAAAAAGCTGAGAAAACTTTGTGGTATCAAGTCAGTCTTGAACATGACACTTTCCTCTCATCACCATGACTATGTGGGTTGGGTCATTCAGCTTGATCGTTATCACACCGTTGTTCTATTATACCATCCATTACATTGTTTTGGGTCAATGCTACCAATTCATCTTAGTCTCGCTGACATCTTCAAGAGAAGTCATTTAGTTCAAACTTCATCCTTTGCAATACCATAAACCTTCATTTTCATGACCGCCATTCCTGAACCTTCTGTAGTCAGTCGATTTTCGTCTCCAAAATCATTTACCTCATTTCGTGTCGTTGATGTGGGATACATCAAGGCCCTCCTGCGACGAGTCACTTCTTGTCGACATCAACACATTATCCAAGAAGTTGACTTCGAAGCACCCCTTCAGTACCTTGAGGTTTGCATACATCAATGGTAGGTTTCCACTTCCAGTAATAGGTTGAAATCACTGGCCTTCGACCGAGAGACTTTATATGGTGTTCAACATCGAATCATTTATTCACACCATGTGAAATGTACTAGAGTACCTTGAGCATCATTATCATTATCGATGATTCCTCTCATGTCTATTAATGGCTTACATCATTGGCTGGTAATCTGATGATGTCTTTCCATGTTTGACTTTAGATCATCTATTCACATGGTTAGACTTGTACTTGAGCAAAAGATTGAATGAGAATGAAGACCCCAGATCTAGTTTCATCCATCCGGGTTGCGATATTTTCAGTACTAAATCAAATGTACAATGGCCTTACATTCATGGTCATCCATTCATGGGTCTATATCTGTAGACGACTATATTTGTACATGTAATGAAATTTTATAAGTTGAGCATGGGGATGCCTTCCCTCAGCAATTTCATGAGAAAAAACAAATTATAGTGATATATGTATTGTAATTGATGCAAGTCACCTTCCACTTCAAAACCTCCTCTCCACATGATAAAGCATTTCACTTGGAATACATATTTACGACTGCATGCTTTAGGGGACAACTGTTACCGATCCATTTGGGCACATCAACCCCAACATATAGATTAGTATTATTAGGGCCCATCAAACCCTAATTCAGTTTTTACATGCCCTAAAGAATCCAACCATTAGAATGCCTAGCTTCCCAAGAAGTTCCATGACCAAAATCATCCAGAAACTGCCTCTAAGAAGATCAACACAGGAAGGCCTTCATTAGAGTGCGGTACAATGCAAATCATACACTGATAAGGTGCTATGCAGCGCACTTGGTCCCTCTTTTGCCTACTCTATGCGAATTTGAGTGAATTTCCATGAGGGTTTGAAAGATTCCTTATCCATTGGATGCCTCTAGAAGTTTCTCAAGGCTATCTACTCCTTTGAGCTCATATTTGGATGAGGAAGGGTGTTAAGGAGCATCAATCCCTTATCCTTTCCTCAATGGAACTAAATTCTAAGTTTGGGAGGGCATTCATTATCACCATTTATGGCATAACTTCCTTCATGCACCTATAAAAAGACCACTCATCTAAGTGATCAGGGGCTGGAAACTATTGAATTATAGGGAGATGTTGTTAGTATGGGACTTGAGTTGACTTCAAGTATTGTAATGATGTCAAAATGTCTTGCTAGTTATGAGGAGAGCATAGGATTGAACTGGAGGAGTGATGCTGAATCGAGTAATGGGTTGTAACTCTTCATTTTACTAATAAAGTGTTCAAAGCTTTTTCCATATGCTTGTGTTATTCATTTATGCTTTCATATGTGTATCGTGTACTTGATTCCATGGTATGTTTAATCAATAGATCATTATCATATGCTTTGATCGGTTGTTGTCTTCTGTCTATGTGCAGGTACTCTTCAAGTGAATTAAGTATGGAGAGGAGCGACAGAATTTGTCAAGGGAGATAAGGAGCAAGTGAAAGCTACATGTAGGCTTCTTTGCCTCTTATTTTATCTATTGGTCATAGGAAAAGTAGAGAATTCTTTCCACTATTGTTCTAGACTTAGCTACTAGTCTAGGGGTTTAAGTGTTTATCCGTAGACACTAAAACTTCCCAAAACAATGGCATTGCAGGCCTTTCGAGATCCTTCAGCAGATTGGACCAAGTGGAATATCAACTTGTACTACCTCCAACAATGAAATTCCATGATGTCTTCCATATCTCATTTCTTAAGAAGTACATAAATGATGTTGATCATGTTATCATTGACTTGTATTACAAGTGGAGCAAGAAGGAGAGTTCTAGCTAGAGCCTCAATTCATATTGCGGTAGAAACATCTCATGCTCAGAAACACAGCGATGGAGCAAGTTAAAGTGTAGTGGAAGCACTTTGAGCATGAAGAAGCTACATGGGAGATGGAATATTAGATGCAAGCTTTGTATCCTTCATTGTTTGGTAGTTGAGGCAAAGCAGTTTTGCTTTGATGTTGGTTATGTTTGGCATGTGTTTTGATGATGTTTTTATACTTCTATGTGTGTGTGTGTGTGTCTATATATATATATATATATATATATATATATATATATATATATATATACCACCATGAGCTAAGTGATAAAGCTCCAATAGGCGGTATGGGTGTCATGTTATTATGGTTATTATATTGTCATGTTGTCATGATGTTTTTCTTTTGAGAAAGTTCTTCATTATAAATATTGCAACAAGCTAAGTTATAAAGCTGCATAGGCAATATGTTTTCTTTTCAACAGTTTTGTTGAGGTCTCCGTGTGGTATAACACCGAGGGCGGTGTTCCCGAAGGGGGAGGGTTGTGTAACAACCCTGTTGAAAATTTCATGTAATAAAAGTTAATAAAAGAAAATAAGACCACAGTTAAGGGACACTTATTCGAAGCTGGATGTTGGGAAAATATATCCTAGTGGGCATCATTGGATGTGTGTTTTGCTAATGAAAATTTGTAAAGGCTAAGGAAAAGACATTAAAAAGAAAAAATGTAGTTTTTGGACACTTATTAATGAAAACAAAGGAAATTAGGAGAAAAGGAAGGGAAAAGGTCACAGGTTCCATGTGAGGAGGAAATTCAAGGAAAATAATGGAAAATGAAGAAAATAGAGGCCTCGTGCATAAAAAGGCCTCGTGCATAAAAAGGCTTATGAGGATTAGTTCATGGATTTTGTTAAGTTCAAGATGGACTTCTCTCATTATTCTCTTTCTCTATTTCTCTCTCTTGGTTACTTAGAGTTTTCTTGGAGCACTGTAATTTGGAGCAAAGAAAAGGGAAAGCAAGGAAGCGAAAGCAAGACTCAAGCAGCTTCAGCAAGAATAGTTGTAGGTAACCTTTTTCACGTGTGATTTCCTATCTGGTTTGAACATGCATGGCTTTGCATATTCATGTATGGTTCTCTTGTTGTTAGTGGCATGTTTTTTTTGGGTTATAATAATGGATTTTAGCCTAGATTAGCCTTTTTCAGATGTAATGGCATGTTGGGATGTTTATTTTGGTTTTGGAACTTTGGAATTGTCGGATGGATTTCAGAATCTGGGATGGAGGTGGTCTCATGGTTCATTCAGAAAGGCCTACGAATCCCTTGACCAGTTTTGGCAGGATACACATAAAGCTTAAGGGAGTAGTCTCAGTTTAGGAACTAATGACATAGGTTTGTCTTACAATAAAGCCTAAGAGACAAGAATATGGTAAGTTCCTCACGGATAGTTATGGATTCCAGATGACGTTCCAAGTTCTTTTCAGTTGTGATCGGAGCACCATTTTTGGTGTGATCATGGTTGGATGAGAGTAGATGTGGTTTATGGTCTGGATTTCATTAGCTGTTCTTGGATTGGTTGTTCTATGAGATCCCACGTTCATGCTTGGAATATGGCACGAGGGTGACTGGCTGAAAGAGAGATTTGGTTCAACAATGTCCATGATCGGGTGTTACATGAAAGTCTCGAACCTGGTCATATTTTCCTATGATTAATAAAATCTAAGCTATATTACTTTTTCCTTGATTTATATGTGGATTTAATGGTTGTCATATATTTGATATGTATATGGTTTTATGCTAATTATAAGCATGGTTGAATGACTAGTTCATGTCATGGTTATTTCATATATTTATTTGTAACTATTAAATGGATGGATGCAAGACCTAATTGATGATGTAGTAGTTCAATGGAGAAGGAGTTGATCCTTATTGCTATGTTTCATAAGTTGTTTCAATCATTTATGCTCTATCTTGTATCCTAGACTTGTAGGTTTCATGATGCCAAGTATTTGACAAAATGTCAATCCCAGTTAGGGATGCTCAGGCCTAGTCCTGAGGTTGATTTTTCATTGATCAACATTTTTATTATGTTTTTAACGAATTCTTGAAGTTACAACAAGTTCTGGGTAGACGCTAGGATTCCTGGCTAGAAAAATGGCTTAAATCCGAGGTTTGCTAGCATAGAACTAGAAATTCTGGTCCACAATCGCTAGCAGGCAGGCCTATGAGAGAAAATTTAGGTTTATTTCCACTCCCTTACTAATATCATGAGAGTGACTATGGCCTAAGAGTTGTAGAAAAGCAGTGGGACCCAGGGATAGGTTGTCTGAGTGGCTGACTAGTCTCCTGAGAGTCTTGTTGATGATGTTGGATGACTATATGTGATGTTCCATCGATTCCACTTCCTTAAGGTCACATAAAAGGTTGAATATGATTATAGTGGAATCTCTCCTCATGTTTATCCCAGTTGGTATGGTTACTTTGAGTAGACCTGGGCGGCAGACCTATATGAATCCTTCCGGCAATCCAACTCAACCAAAATAGAGAACCCCATCACACCATGGCGATTCGGAAATGGCAAGGGTAGGCTGAAAAAAATGTTACACCTGTCAAAACCCATGCCATGATAGAAAATAACCACATGTAACTCCATGCATGCCAAATATAGAAAGGAAAATACACATGCAAGTCGATGGCTGTAATGAAGCCTCCTGTAGTAGCTTGATCCTAAGTTTCCCTACTTAACCTTTTCTCCCTCTTACCTTTCTTGCTTAAATGCCAAAATGCTCCAAGAAAACTCTAAGTGTTTAAGAGTGAGAGAGAGGGAGAATAATGAGAGAGCTCCAAAACTCAATAGACAAAAGGTTACCAACTGATCCTGAAAAGCCTTTTTATGAATGAGGATCTATTTTCTTCATTTTACATTATTTTCCTTCATTTTCCTCCTCACATGCAACCTTTTCCATTTCAGCTTACTTTCCTCCTAATTTCCATTATTTTCATAAATAGATGTTCCAAAAATGCCATTTTTCCTTTCCAAAGACTTATCCATTTCCTTTGCCAAATTCCTTAGCCATAAACAATCAAATGAACACCCTATAGGATGTCTTGCCAAAATTAAGCTTGGAATAAGTGTCCCATCAATCGCTGTTATTGTTCTTGCCTTTATTAACTTTTATTAGATGGAAATGTTCACCAGGGATGTTACACTATGAAGTGTTGAGTGGTGACATCCAAGCAACAAATGAAAGAGGACAACATGATCTTTTGATTGCTCATGATAGCGACCCTGAAAATTTTTAGCAACCCATAGTCTCTTAGGGAATTGATGATTGGCCCATGGCCCATGGCTTAAATCTCATTTTTAGTGTGTTTTCTTTCTTTCCACTTTGTCTTGCTGGCCCCTGCGTACAACCAAGATTTATCATTCACGACCATCGCAAAAAAACATAGTAAAACACACAAATTGACTTCAAGAAAATTATTTTTAACATTTGCCTCTTTTTCACGCTAGTCGCTGGCATGCTATAGGGAAGATTCATTCCCGATCGCTTTCATTCCTATAGCATGAGAGCGATCATGGCCTTGTAGATGAATACTCTCTATTACATGCCAACGACAGGGGGATTTTCCCCAATAAAACTTGAACCCTATGAAAATTTTTACCATGGCCTTGTAAATTACTTCATAATGAACAAAGAATGAGACAAAATTCACTTACTTGGTTGAAGATAGCTCCTCCCGCTCCTCCTTTCCCTTGCATTCAAACCCTTGGAAATGTTCTCCTTTCTTCTCAAGCTCATAATGGTTTGTCAATGAGGTATGAGTTTCTTATATAACTTTTTCTTGGTATGTTTTGGCATCTTGTGGCATCTTATTTTTTTAATTTATGGGACTTGGAGGGTTTTTAGACTTTAGAATGATTTTCCTAGTATCTCTCTACAGGAGGACTAGGGAGTCACCTTTTGAGTCTATTTTTTGATGCTTCCACCTATAATCAAAACCTTGAGATATGTTTCCTTTTACTGGCATGTAGGGGTAGGTCATTTTTTCCGATATTGCATTTTGACCATCAACATCGTTTTTATGCCTTAGGGGTGATCCCGTCAGGTTAGACTTTAGCGTCTCTCCATTGTGCATGTCTTCACTTGGTGGTAGATCCTACCTTCTCATGGATACCCTGGTTAGTACCTTTTTGCTGAGTTGGTGTCCATAAAATCATTCTTTTCTTCTTCTTGGAATCCCTCCTTCTGACCCACCATGACATAGAATTTTACCCTCATGTCCTCTTCTTCATCTATTTTTTGGCTATACCCCAATACAATTCCACAATTTTTATCCCTCGTGATTGCCACTTTTCATCAGCCTATTTCTATAGGATGAGCCTTGGTTGACTCATTCCATCGTCATCATCTACTTCGCCTATTATTTGCTTTCACTTGGTGATTTACCCTTTGTTGGAGGAACTATTGTGATGAGTGGTCCTATTAGCCAGCTTCTTGTCCTCATTATGTCATGAGTAGTTCCAACATTGCCAGAACCAGTTGCTACCTGAAATCCCACTCATTCCTCCAAGGGGAGTTTTCTTTAAGCTCTTTTCAGACTCCTTAATTTAGAAAATATTGCCAAGTGAACTTGTCTAATTTGGCTAGGAGGTTCTCCCTTGTATACTTATATCTCTTTTTCAGGTTTGGGGGACAACTTTACGAAAAAGGAACTTATAAAAATGAGAATGGAGGGAACATATTTTTCCATTAGTCATCAAAATGGCAATGTGAGTTGCATCACCGTTGAACATGGCACATGTCTATTTCATTATCTCACAGTTGGGTTTTTGTTGGAAATAATACTGAGAGGGGGGGTGAATCAGTATTATCAAATTCTTTTCAATATATCTTCCTTATTTATACTTTGAATAATTCTTTAGATATTGATCATTACTTTGTATGTCAGTATCATAAAATAATGAGCAGGAACAAGAAAAGCAAATAGTCACACAAAAGAACACCAGATATAAGGTGGAAACCCAATGTGGGTGAAAACCACCTGCTGCAATATGTCTCTATCTTCTTTTAATAAGAAACTCCTTTTACAATGATTTTGTACTGGTGTAGTCCTTTACCAGTACGCAGGCTACAACCTGCAGAGAGCTACAACTCTCTCTCTCGTTTTCTAGTCTCTCCTGGAAGGGAGCTACAACCCCCTACTTCTTTTCTTTCAAGGACCACTTTTCATTAATTTTCAGACTGGATCCAAGAACATCAAAAGCCCATCAACTACACTTGCATCATCAATCTCTGATTTATCCAATACTGAATCAATGCTTTCACCAAAGCCAACCCGCATACAGATCTGCAAATATTTCCTTATAACTTTGCAATTGTTCCATACATTAGACATTCCCAGATCATAACACGTGTACAATAAAACATGCATCAATAATTCAGATCTATAAATTCATTCTTTCAAATATTTAGATATTAGTTAACCCAGATGATCAGATTTATAGATCAAGTGTGTGCCACATCTCACAGATCAAAATCATATAGAGATACCACTATTCCAACCTTAAGATTTTGACCCATCAATAGAACTTATCCTTCTCCTTACGCTCAGGTTCCTTCTTCATTCAGATCTAGATCTGCACCATAACCCAATCACCATATTCCAGATCTAGCACTTTATCAGATATTCAATAATTCAGAAGATGCTTTGCCAAATGATCTTCTTCCTCTTTTATAGCCTTAGTCCTTTCTCAATACCACGGTCCAAAACCATAGGATCAAAAAACTGTTGGACTAATACCATGAACCAACCATGAAAGTGCGTGAGATCAACACTTTTGGATGCAATACCATGGACCAAAACCATAGGATCAAAAATTGTCGTACTAATACCATGAACCAACCATGAAAGTGTGTGAGATCAACACTTTTGGATGCAATACCACGGACCAAAACCATAGGATCAAAAACTGTCGGACTAATACCATGAACCAACCATGAAAGTGTGTGAACTTTTCTCTTGCATGCAGGGAACTTTTCTCTGCATGAAAGTGCGCAAACTTTTCTCTACATGAAATAAACTCTTCTCTGCATAAAAGTGCATGAACTTTTCTCTTGCATGCAGGGAACTTTTCTCTGCATGAAAGTGCGCAAACTTTTCTCTACATGAAATAAACTCTTCTCTGCATAAAAGTGCATGAACTTTTCTCTACATGAAATAAACTTTTCTCTGCATAAAAGTGCGTGAACTTTTCTCTACATGGAATAAACTTTTCTCTGCATAAAATTGCGTGAACTTTTCTCTACATGGAATAAACTTTTCTCTGCATAAAAGTGCGTGAACTTTTCTCTACATGGAATAAACTTTTCTCTGCATAAAAGTCCGTGAACTTTTCTCTACATGAAGGAAACTTTGTTGCACTATAATTTATCAACTAAATTTGCTGCACTATAATTTATCATTTGTGTGATTTGCCATCAAGGACAACACTTGTCTCATAATGCCAACAATATCCCCCTTTGGACTTGTGATACTGAGAATTGTCATCTAATATCTCTTCCGTAGATTCATCTAGATATATATAAGTGAGTTGATCTTCTATGAGTTTTTTGCCATCAAGTACAACACATGCATCATAATGCCAACAATCTCCCCCTTTGGACTTGATGGCAACAATACTAAATCACTCTCCCCCTTTGACATCAAGGGCAAAGGGCGAACCAAGATATTCTCTTTCCTAGAAAGGCATTCCGCTATTCATACTCCCACTGAGTACCTGTTGAAATCTCTGAATGAGCTCCCCCTTTGTATATGCCAAGGTGTACCAATCTGTTCATGCTACATGTTGAAAGCTCTGCTCTTTCTGAATTGTGTTGTTCATGCTCCCCCTGACTGTAGGAAAGATCTGCAAAAGATGTTCTTCAAGAAGAACCAAGACTTATACATCATGAAAGAGATAGAGACGTATTGCAGCAATATTTAGACCAACATCCATGATCTCCTTCTGTACTTCCTCCATAATGCCAACAATGCATGATATGCTCCCCCTGAACCTGTGCCATTCGATCTTCGACCAATGTACGCATATACTTCAGATGAACCTTGCGTACAACCAACAATCAGAAGAGATTCAACAACAATATGATACATCAACAACCCCCAGCTTTTGCCTGAGGTATTCAAAGGTCTCCCTAGGTAATGGTTTGGTGAGTATATCAGCAACATGTTCCTTAGAAGGAACATACTCCAACTTGACCTTTTCTTCAAGCACTTGTTCCCGAAGAAAGTGATACTTGATTGGTATGTGCTTGGTTTTTGAGTGCATGACTGGGTTCTTTGAAATGTTGATTGCACTTGTATTATCACATAAGATGGAGATAGGTGGTGTACGAGTGATTTGAAAATCCTGCAGGGTCTGCATCATCCAAAGGAGTTGAGTGCAGCAAGATGCAGCAGCAACATATTCTGCTTCAGCTGTAGACAAGGCAATCGAACTCTGTTTCTTGCTGAACCAAGATACTAATCTGGAACCCATAAAGAATGCACCACCACTTGTGCTCTTCCTCTCATCCATGCTTCCGGCCCAATCTGCATCAGTATTAGCATGAAGTGTGAGATCTGTATCTCTAGGATACCATAAGCCATAATTTTGAGTCCCTTGAAGATATTTGAAGATTCTCTTTACTGCCTGAAGATGAGTTTCCTTTGGATTTGCCTGAAATCTTCCAACTATTCCCACTGCATGCATGATGTCTGGTAGGGTACCTGTCAAATAAAGTAGAATTCCAATCATAGATCTGTAGGTTGGTTGATGTACTGCTGTTGATTCATCATTTGCACTGAGGCTACATCCTGTGACCATGGGTGTACATACTGGTTTTGCATCTTCCATGCCATATTTCATCAAAATCTGCTTGAGATACTTGGTTTGAGACAAGAAGATCCCTCCTTCCTTTTGTTGGATTTGCAGGCCAAGAAAATATGTCAATTCTCCAAGCAAGGACATTTCGAATTCTTTCTACATCACCAAGGCAAAGCTTTGACTCATAGATTCTTCATTGCTGCCAAAGATAATGTCATCTACATACACAACAAGTATTAGCAATTTGTCATTTTCAATTTTTATATAAAGATTGCTATCTGCTGATCCTTTTGAAAAACCTTGTTGATGAAGATATTTGTCCAAACAATAGTACCAAGCCCTTGGAGCTTGTTTAAGACCATAGAGAGCCTTTTTTAGTCTGCATACAAGATTTGGATCATTTCCAAGAATAAACCCATCTGGCTGCTCAATGTATACTTCTTCTTCTAAGTCTCCATTCAGAAAGGCTGATTTCACGTCCATTTGAAATACTTTGAACTTTTGAAAGCTTGAGAGAGCAAGGAACATTCGGATGGCCTCAGGTATTGCAACAGGAGCAAATGTTTCCTCAAAATCTATTCCTTCTTGCTACGCATACCCTTTACAAACAAGTCTTGCCTTGTTTCTAATTACTTCCCCATTTTCATTCAACTTATTTTTGAAGACCCATTTTGTCCCTATAACATTCTTATCCTTTGGTCTAAGAACCAACTCCCAAGTGTTGTTCTTTTCGATCTGCTCAAGTTCTTCATCCATTGCTTTGACGCAACATTCATCTTTGCATGCCTCTTTTACATTTTGTGGTTCAGTGGAGGAGAGTGATGCCAAATAGCTTGAAGCTTCTGCAATTGTTCTTCTTGTTTGTACACCTGCTTCTTTCTGCCCCAAAATCTGAGATTCTGGATGATTCTTCTGAACGTATCAGGATGGAGTCTTCTCTTCTATTCTTATCTGTTCCTCTGGTGCTCCTTGAGGTTCTTCATCTTCATCATTCTATCTTTGAGGGTATTCTTCATCTTCTTCGATATTTTCATGATTTACTTGCCTAGGAATGTATCCCTTTTCATCAACCACTACATCAATGTTGTCAAAAATTCTTCCAAGTATTTTATTGTAGCACTTATATTCTTTGCTATGTGGAGAATAACCAAGAAGAATGCCTTCATCTGCTCTAGGTTCAAGTTTGCCAAGTTGCTCATCAATATTCTTAATATAGCATTTGCTCCCAAAGATTTTGAAGTGCTTTACCGAAGGAGTCTCACCATACCAGAGCTCATGAGGAGTTTGAGTGTTGTTCACTCAGACATTTGTTTTGTTGAGAATAACAACCGCAGCATATGCGGCTTCACCCCATAAAGTTGCGGGAGTTCTAGACTCATCCAGCATAGCACAAGCCATTTGTTGGACTGTTCTGTTCATCCTTTCCACCACTCCATTTTGCTGAGGAGTTCTAGTTGTAGAGAATTCTCTTCTTATCCCATGTTCTTCACAGAAATCGAAAAATTCATTTGAGGTAAACTCCCCACCTCTATCAGACCTAAGGCACCTAATTTTGTAACCTGATTCATTTTCAACCAAGGCTTTGAAGGATTTGAATTTCTCGAATGCTTCGTCTTTGTGCTTCATAAGTCCTAACCAAACAAACTTGGAGAAATCGTTAATGAATAATATCAAGTATTCTTCTCCTCAAGGTGTCCTTTTCCTAAATGGACCACATACATCTGTATGGACTAGCTCAAGAGGCATGCTAGCTGATCCTTCCTTCTCTGGAAAGTTAGTTCTGGTTTGCTTTCCAAACTGACATGATTTGCATATGGTGTTGTCTGGAATTTTGATATCTGGAAGACCACGAACTGCCTGATATTTGCATGCTTTCCTTATTTGTGAAAAGCTTAGATGCCCCAAGCTCCAGTGCCATAACCAGTGTTCATCATCCTTGCTCAAATAGCATTGTTGTTGTCCTTCTTCAAATATGTATAGATTATTTGGAGTTCTTCTACCTTTGATCACTGTTTCACCTATATCAAGATCACGAACACGACATCCGTTTGATCTAAATATCACCTCGGTTCCTTGATCACACATCTGGCTGACACTTAGAAGATTATGCTTCAATCCATCAACATACAAAACATTTCCATCTTTGACCTTTTCTTTTAACTCAGCAGTGCCTTTTCCTTTTATAGCTGCAGGAGTATCAGTTCCAAAAGAAACTTTCTTTCCCTTTTCTAAAGCAGAATATGATTCAAGTTTTTCTTTATCACCTGTCATATGTTTCAAACATCCACTGTCAATGTACCATAGATTTTCTTGTCCTTCTACATAAAATGCTATCCCACATCTTTCTGTTTGTGGTTCCTTTATTCTCCATGTTCTGGTGCTTGAGGCTTGTTCCTTTGTCTGCTGAAACCTGCTCCTGCATTCAGAATCTTCATGACCAAAGTTATTGCAAATAGAACATTCAACTTCATTTTCAAGAGCCGAAAAGTTGTTATAGGTCCTTTTTGTAATCCCGATCATACTTCTTTGTTTTTGAGCTTCTCTAGTCATGATTGTTTTATATGCAACATATTGAGCTGCTTTGTGACCGAAGTTATGGCAAGAGAAACATTGCCCATTGAAGAAACTTCTGTGATTATCAAACCTACCAGTCAAATGATTGTAATTTATATTGTCATCCATTCTTGAAGCAAATTGAGAAGATTTTACCTGTGGCTGGTTGTAGCTTTTGTTCATCCTTAAGACAGATTGCCCCTGGTTTACTTGATAGTCTTTGTTCGTTCTTGATGTAATTCGTCCCTGCCTTACCTGGTGATCTCCATTATGCTTTTGCTCATTCCTTCTTGCTGCATCAAGATAACTCTTTGAGGTGGATGCTTGAGATGTTTCTCCATTATACCTCAAACCTGTCTTGTTTAGCGGAGAATGCTGTACATTGATGATCTCATCCAGAGTTTTAGATCCTTTGACAAACTTAAGATTAATAGCCTTTGTTTTCTCAATTTCTTTTCTAAGGTCAACAATTTCACCTTCTAACTTTTCGAGATATTTTTCTTTTTCATCAATTTGAAATTGTAGAGTATCAATGATCATATTCTTTTCTTCTATACATGTCTTAAGTCTAGAAATCTCTTCATAAAAGCTATCCACATCTATAGCATCCATGTAATCATCATCTTCAAATGCCATTAAAAGTTTATAGTCATTACCTCGTTCATCTTCATCACTATTTGATAGACCATCACTGTCTTCATGAGTGTAGTAGCTTTTCTTATTTGCATTCTGTTTCTTGTTCCATCTAGTAGGTTCCTTTCCTTTGTCAATCTTATCCTTATGAGGACATTTGGCAGCATAATGACCTACTCTTCCACAAGCAAAACATTTAAAAGGTAGCTTACCTCTGAACCTTCCATTACCCCGTTGAATATTTCTGACAAAATTTGATTCTTCTTCTTCTTCTGGCACGTGACTTGATTCATAGTAGTCTCCTTTGCCTGAAGCCTTAAAAGCAGCTTCTCTCCTGTCTGATGGGCCTCCTTTTCTCATTTCATAAGCAGTTAGAATTCCGTGTAGCTGAGACATAGTAAGAGTTCGTAGATTTTCCTTTTCTTCTATTGCAGATACTTTAGATTCAAACTTGGGGGACAATGATCTTAGGACTTTTTCAACCACAACAGCCTCTTTTATTTCTTCACCCAAGTTTTTCATAAAATTAACAATCTCATCTACCCGAAGGAAATAGTTAGCCACACTTTCATCATTATACGTTCTGAGATTCTCATACTGAATCCTGAGGGTTTGAAGTTTTGCACGTTTTACCTGTTCATCTCCTTCGTAGCTCAAAACAATCTTGTCCCATATTTCTTTTGCGGATTTATATTGCATAACCTTCACGAATTCAGATTGAGATAGATATCCTAGAAGAGTATTAACCGCCTTTGCATTTGTTTCATATTTCTTCTTCTCAGTTGAATCTGTAGGAGTAGCTGATGGAAAAGTATATCCTGTTTCTATAATGTCCCATACTTCTGTACCCAAATATTGAAGATAGGCAGTAACTCTTACCTTCCAATATATGAAGTTTGTCCCATCAAAAATCGGTGGCCTGATTGATACTTCCCTCTCGTAGTTGCTCATGATGTTAGATCTTCCTTCAAGCGATCAAGCTTCTTCAGAAGGACCTGCTCTGATACCAATTGTTGGAAATAATACTGAGAGGGGGGGTGAATCAGTATTATCAAATTCTTTTCAATATATCTTCCTTATTTATACTTTGAATAATTCTTCAAATATTGATCATTACTTTGTATGTCAGTATCATAAAATAATGAGCAGGAACAAGAAAAGCAAATAGTCACACAAAAGAACACCAGATATAAGGTGGAAACCCAATGTGGGTGAAAACCACCTGCTGCAATATGTCTCTATCTTTTTTTAATAAGAAACTCCTTTTACAATGATTTTGTACTGGTGCAGTCCTTTACCAGTACGCAGGCTACAACCTGCAGAGAGCTACAACTCTCTCTCTCTTTTTTCAGTCTCTCCTGGAAGGGAGCTACAACCCCCTACTTATTTTCTTTCAAGGACCACTTTTCATTAATTTTCAGACTGGATCCAAGAACATCAAAAGCCCATCAACTACACTTGCATCATCAATCTCTGATTTATCCAATACTGAATCAATGCTTTCACCAAAGCCAACCCGCATACAGATCTGCAAATATTTCCTTACAACTTTGCAGTTGTTCCATACATCAGACATACCCAGATGTTGCACTATAATTTATCAAATAAATTTGCTGCACTATAATTTATCATTTGTGTGATTTGCCATCAAGGACAACACTTGTCTCATAATTCCAACAATATCCCCCTTTGGACTTGTCATACTGAGAATTGTCATCTGATATCTCTTCCGTAGATTCATCTAGATATATATAAGTGAGTTGATCTTCTATGAGTTGTTTGCCATCAAGTACAACACATGCATCATAATGCCAACAATTTTAGCTTGCCTAGGATTGTACCATCCATATGAGTCTCTTTACTCCTTTGTTTGGTTAGTCTTCCCGTCATATGGAGCGTGCTTCGATGCCTCCTCCGTCATTTCATGATATCATCTGGTGCTCATTATCCATGCTCCCAAGTCACTCTTGTGTCATGCTGCTATGTGTTTAAGGGAAGTCTTAGCCTGTGTCAGCCATCTGCATTAGCCTGTTGACCTTTCTAAGCTGGTCATCCCTATGAAGTTGTACTTACCACTTCATTACTTCATTCATTCATCACATCATTCTAGTATGCTTCATTTTGATTGACGGGGATACATCAAGGCCCTCTTTATCAGCCCATTTTACCCCTCTAGGTTAGTGATCTTCACTACTTGAGTGTAGCTAATGTTTTCCATACTAAGGACTCTTTTTCTTCAAGTTTGGCCCAAATTCGCTCACAAAATAGCCTATGGGAGTGATTATAGGCTGCTAGTCGCTCTCAGGCCCCCTCTATGGGAGAGACCATGGAATTTTTCCCCCTTTCAGTGCCAATGACTAGGGATGTCTTCTAAAGTGCCTTAGTCCCTAGGAGATTAGTTCGATTTCTTTTCTATTCGAGTTTGCCAAGACTTGTCTCTTAGAAGTTTCTACAACTTCTCTTTGTCCTGAGTGTCTAGATACGTCCTCTAGGGACCTCTCTTCTTCCCATTTATACTGGACCATGTGAGAGTGTCTGCTAGTTTTGGAGAGATAGGATTGAGACTCAGATCTTGAGATTATTCTACTATAGCTTGTGAGGTATTTTTCCATTGCTCTACTACTCTTCATGCTCATTTCTTGGATATAGTGGGGAAAATTTGTGGGACTGCGGAGATGAAACTTGGAGGTGAAAGTTTAGCATTGTATTGTTTCCTTTCATCATTAATGGAAATCTATGTTCCATTCCTTATATGAATTTGTCGTCATCATGTTATATGATTGTATATATTTCTTTTGATCTAACGATCTTCTGAGGAAGAAAACCTATTTTCCTTATTTAGTTGTGAATGTGTGGAGGGATAGAGATCAGGTGCAGACGTGTTGGATCGCTGGAGTGGAGTGCAAGATCTGAATCAAACTATAAACCCTTCCCTGACATGTGAGGATTCCAGGTGTGATCTCTTTTATTTATAACATAGATCCAACTGCTTGCTGAACGATTTGACATTTGGGATTGGGATTAGTTTATTGGTCAATTGATTTTGTTCTTCTCTATTTGGTGATCTGATTTGGACATAGGATCATGGAACAAAAACTCCGTGCAGATTTAGCTGCAACACTAAGTTGATAGATCTTGTAAAATTAAAACAAAACATTGTACTGATTCCATAATTCATTACAGTTAATAATTCTCATAGAATTCTACACAATTTACACGACAAATCAAGTTTACAATTGAAAATGCCATGAAAATGATCAGGGTGGATATTGGTGGCCACTTGCCTATTCCATCTAGACCTCCAGTTAGTTTCATCTATTTCCTTGATTATTGTAGTATTTACTATTTTTAGTAGTTTTTTTGAGTCCTGAACTTCGGTAGTAGTTTTTACCCCCTAAATGATGTTTTTTGAGGTCCACAACAAGCTCATTTCCATAGGTAGGGGCATGCTATAAATCCCATAGTCCTCAAAGAGATCTTGCCAACAAGGTATTGTACATGCCAAACAGAGATAATATGACCAAGTTATGACCCTGGGATGTTGGCTACCCAACTAACCCCAACGAGGCCCACAAACGCTTTGTGTTCCATCTCCTAGGCGTAGGGTTTTGGTTGTTTAGGGTTTTCCATTGTTGTTCAGTAATAAACATGCCCTTGAGCCTCATTCTAACACAGTTCAAAGGCATGTAGCCACATGTTTTAGTGGCTACAACCACCCTCCAAAATTTTTCCTTAGCTTCATTTTGGAGTCTCCCTACCAACCATCCTCAATAACATGTCCTACATTGTCAACTACACAAGCTTCAGTGGGTTTCGAGAAGATTTCCTGCCTGTGCATGATTTCTTATTGCATCCCACTAATAGGTTGTTTCTCTGGACTTGGTCTAGCTATAGGCTGAGCAGCTCCCTCAAGAAATTGCACAATTCTAGAGGGGAACCAGCCTTCCCTCGAGGAATTATGCAATCCTGTCTAGTAACCTACTGGGCCCAACAATTGCGCAATTATGCCTATCAACCTTCACTGGAGAAAATGCACAATCTCTCCCAGCAGGACTACTCGGCCAAGAAATGGCATAATTCTGGGTTGCAGTTAGTTGCTTAGCCTAGAAATTGCACAATCCTTCTAGGTAGCTAGTGCGGCTCCCTCCGAGAAATGTGAAAATTTTCCCCTTAGTCAAGGAGCTTGTTGCATGTGCAATTGGGTTGACCGGTTCCACTCGGGACCACAAAAACTTGACTTACATGCATGGGATTCTTTTTCTCGAAATAGAAAAAAATTAGCATGCAAAAAGCATCCATAGATTTTAGGGAGCTACTTTTAACAGATGGAGGTTACATGCAAAGATTGTTTTGAGAATATTTCCTCCAAGTGTCGCCTTTTCCTATATTTGTGGCATGCACATCATGAGCCTCAAACTTATTTATTCAATGCTTCAGAGCTCACTTATTCACATCGATCTTGGAGCTCTGACATCCCACAGCAAATCCAAGTGTCTTTGACACATCTAGCTCAGCTATTTACAGGTAAGTCCTCTTAACTTGTCTTTTACAATATTTCTATCGCTTTTTGTGTTTTGGCTTGTGTGAGTGTTGTTTTCTTGATTTATGTGTACACTTTTTCTTGTTTGCATGCATATTAGCTTGTACTAGCACCGTTTCAGTTTTCATTAGCATCTCACTACTGTCGCATGCGTGACACTGTTTTCCACGAATGGTCGTCGATTTGGCGACTCGCTTCACCCACCTGCATGTTGTTCCATTTTCTGAATCACCCATTCACTATTTTCATACACGTTCATTCACTCCCGCTTACACTTAGTATCACCATGCATTCACATTTACATTTTCTTTCAGTTGCCTGTCAGCAGGTCTAGGCAGCCTTGGCTCGGACTCTGCCTCACCAAGACAAAATTGCATAATCCTGAGAGGGAAGACTCGACCTTCCTCTCATAAAATGTGCATTTCTTCCTAGAAACTATCCTCCAGTATTGCATTGTGAAATTATGAGAGCAAATGGTTGTTGGCCAAGAAAATTATGCAATGTAGTCACTAGGTGTGCAACCATTACTAGCAAAAAATGCGCATCGTGCAATTCTAGTAGCCAACATGCCAGTTTGGATTGTGCATTACATAATTCCAGTAGCCAATAGGCCAGTTTGGATTGTGCATTGTACAATTATAGCAGCCAACTAGCCAGTCTCCTAACCTCCCAGGAAAAATTTTCTAATCCTTTCCAGACAATCCCTAGGTATTGCATGTCGTTCCTCAAGTTTTCTTTAGTTTTAGGTGACAGATTAATTGCCATTCATGTCACTATGTCTCTAGATCTAGTAGGTGTTCGTCTGCCTCTCAAAAATTCACGATCAATGGCCTCCAAGAGAGTAGGTGGTGAGCACTAGTATTGCAGTAATAATGATGCAAATCCTGGGGCTTCCTAGTTTACTTTAATCAACCCAGTAGTTCGTAAAAAACTTGGAGGTGACGGTGTTGTATGCACAAGTACTAGTTCTTACTGCAAGCTGTCACTTGGTCAGCTACTGCAAGATCACTAAGAGCTCAAGCCAACTTCTATGAATTCTAGAAGAAGTTTTAAATGTGATGGAAGAAGGGAAAGCTTACTCTATAGAGGCTATTCTACTTGCAGAAAAGGAAGGAAGACTGAAATGTGAAGTAACCCTAACAAACCCTAATTAACCAACTAACCTTACTTTTGCAGAAAGAGTGATGAAAAACCATAAAATGAATGCCATTACCTACTTAGGAAGTAAACAACAACTATTCAAGCTATTTATAGAAGGAAATGAGAAAAAAACATCTTTTTGGGTTTTTATGTATTTTATGTGAAATTGTTATGCATGTAATTTATATGTTTTTGGATGTGGCAGTGATTAGGTGGTGATGGAAGGTGACTTTGGGTTTTTCATAGGTGTAGGAAGATGTGGAGGGGTCCTAGGAGGCCTCTGGTAACCTTCTAGAGGCTTTCTCTACAATTGGACTTCAAAAAGTCACTTACAGGAAATTCTACAGGAGGTTGCAGGGGATCTACAGGAGGATGCCAAGGGTTGTTTTTAGAGGTTTTTAAGGTGGTAAAATGGTGGTAAAGGGTAGCTGAAGATTAGAGGGAGGTGTTGAGGTGTCTAAAGTTCATCAAGGAGGATTAGGAAAGAAAATGATGGTTGGATTTGTTCAAGGGATGAGAGGAAAGCTTATGAGAAAAGTGCAGAAATTAGGGCAGATTTGTGAAGGGTTGTGAATGACCTCTGAAACCTATAAAAAAAGAGATGGTGATGGCCACTTTATTGATCTATTTTGAGTAGATATGTACTGTGAGAGAGTTGCAAATCAAAATACAAAAACTGAGCAAGAAAAGAACTAGGTGCACAAAAAAAAAACAGAACTATATCTCATGTTAACCTAAATTCTGACCTAGGAAAATAAAATGTTGAACAATGGTATATGGAAAGGAAAACATGGAAGGAGATTTATTGAAAAAATAGAAATAAACATGGGAAAATGGATCTGAAGCAAAACATTAACCTCTAAATCAAACTTTAACACTAGAAATTGCATGGAGGAAGCAAAACTGTGTTTTTGTGGCAGCAAGAGTGCCTTGACCTCAGCTCATGGTCCCAAACGGAGGAAAGGAGGTCAAGGCTCTGTTGATGGAATTTTTGCATATTTTCCTATCACTATTTAACCTACTTCAGCAAAATGAAATGGAAACAACTATGTAAATCACCAAAAGCAACATATTCTACTTAGGAAGAAATCTATCTAATAGCAACTAATTCATGAAATGAAACAAAACATATAAATAAAAAACAAAAGGTGCTTGGCAGCTTGGGTTGGGCCCTTACCGAAGACCTTCAGCCCTCTGAGAGAACTCAGTGCTGGCTCAAAATATATTTCATCTTCATTATCAAAATGATAGTCACATTACATAAAACTGTCCACAGAAGTAATCTCGAAATGTGCTGAGCAAGAGCTGCAACAAAAGTGTGAAAAATTGACTAACATCCAACTAAAGACTACTAAGAAAATAAGGCCTCCTATTTATACAACTGGAGCCTCCAACATCTCTCCTAAAATCAAGGAGACTTGGCTCCCAAGACTAGAGATAGACAACAATTCTTCTTCACTTGCTCAGCTGCCCTCTTGATGCATTGATGTGGCTACTTGTGCTCTGAGTTTTTTGAAGGAGGATTTGAGGTAGGGGGTAATAAATGAGGGGGACACTCTCCTACAAATCCTATCCCTTGTTTTCCTTGAATATTGGCTGCCAAATGCTCATTAAACATTTGACTTTGTCTCAAAATTGACAAAAAATCTGCATAAAGCACACATTAGACTTCATGGCATAATGACTAACCCAATTCACTCTATTAGCATAAATATAGTAAAAAACATGCAATAAAATAATGAGAATGGTGGATTAAGCTAAGTTAGGAGGAAAAATGAGCCCATATATTTACCTATTTATGGGGCTCATCATCACCCCCTACTGAATGTGTTGCTCATCCTCTGAGCAACTAGTCCATCTCTTCATCTTTGATGGCCCTGATGGCCTCCTTGAAATCCCATGCCTCTAATGTTAGATCCTCTTCCCTATGATGGAATCTAGCCTTTCCATGTACTTCTTCCCACTGTTATATTTCTATTTCCTCCTTTATGCCCTCTAGCTTTCCTAACAGCAGTTGGGGACTCAACTTGAGGCCAATCCAATGGGCCTTCAATCTTTGCATAGAGTGCTTGTATAGTGGCACTCTCCTCAATGCTTCCTTCATCCTATTTGGGGAATGATAATCCCTAATCTGTAGGTTGTGTGGCGGTGTGTTCCACCTTCTTATGTAGGCATGAATGCAGTCATCTCCAAGCAATCTCTCCATGTCCTCAAAATGTGCAATAGCCTAGGCCTGATCATTGATGTACTTAGGGGCACTTTGAGGATTAGCTGCAAGTTGCTGGTGTGTGCTAATGAGAGCCATAGGGTCTGATGGCTCTGCTCTAATCATCAGGGGCTCATTTTGTTCTTTTGCCATCAACTTCTTGATTTTTGTTGCCCTTTTCTCCTCATGACTCATCCAAGATGTCGTGGCCATCAGCTGCAACTCCCCCAACCTAGCATTGCGGTCCCATAGGTTCATATCAGTGAGGGCCATGTTATGAAAATAAAAATCTACCCACTTTGCCTTGTCCTCTACTGAACTATGATCACATAGATCCATGAACTATCTATAATCCGAAAAAGTCATGGTGCCTCTCTGTGCCAGAGTCTTGATTTGGAACTATAGCCACTGGTCTTTGAGGTATACTCCATATGATTTTGCTGGTTGTATGCAATTTAGTGCCTCCATAGCCTAGCTGGCCATGCATGCTAGTTGTGGTTCCCTTTCTTGTAGCTGTTTCCTTAACATTTCATTTTTTTCCTCCAAGTGAGATCTTCTAATTGCTTCTGTATGTCTTACAGTGCTCAATTCCTTACCCATTTCTCTCAACTTGTTTTCCATGTGCCCAATATGTTCCACCTCTTTGGACATTGAAATCTACATCCATCTATGGCTCCTTACCCTTTCTTTTTCCAGTTCAAAGAAAAGTGGGACTGCAAACTTCTGTGGAATAATTTTTCCCCTTCAAGAAGGTTGTAGGAAGAGCCTAAACTAGGCTGGAGGTTAGGTTCTGCTATCTCTGCTGCCTCATCTTTCTTCTAGGTCTGCTCTTCTTCCTTTTTCTCAAGTTTCTCAGTCTCCTATAGCTTTGACAAGGTCTCCTATAGAGTGGTTTGCGCCTCCTGTAGGACTATTTTAGAATCCTATAGTTTTATCCTTTCCTTCCAAGTGGAAGATCTAGGGTTTCCTCCTTCATAGGCAATGGGGGTTTTGGATGGAGATTCCTCCTTTTTGGAAGTAGGAGAATCTTCAATGGTGATAGGCTCTTTTGAGGGTGGTTGTGGCTTCCCTATTTTTATCCTGGTGCTTTTTCGAGCCCTGAAATACATGGATGGTTTCCTTTATCTCTTTTGTTTGGGCTTAACTGGGGTGCTGAGTGCAGCAAGAACAACTATTGCTTCCCTTTCTAGTGTCTCAGGAGACACCTCTATCTTCTTTGCCCCTTTTTCTTCTTATTTTTTCTTTTCTGCCTCTGCTAGTTTTGTCCGCTCTAGCTTTGTTTTGATTTCCTTCTCGTCTTGTTTAGTTTCCACCTTCTCCACTTTAGTCTTTCTCTTCTCTGGTTTAGTCTTTTTCTTTTCTATTTTAGTCTTTTTCTCCTCTGTTTTAGTCTCTTCCTTCCCTGTTTCAGGCTCTTCCTTCTCTGTTTTGGTGTCCTCTTCCTCTTTTTTGGTTTCCTCCTCATCTTCCCCTTTTTTCTCTCCCCCCTCACTTTCAGAAGGACTGAGGTCATATGTGAGGGCTTTTATATCATCTTCTCTTGTCATATTTTTGATGATCTCCCATGCTATGGGGATTGTGAATGTGTGGAGGGCTTCTTCCAGCAGTAGTTTAATTATTCCATGGTGAGCCAATTGATCTGGACCTCCTGCCTTCAATTTAATGCTAGAATCTATAAGGGATTGTAGGAGAAAATAGGGGATACTAAGTTTTTTGGGTGTGGGAGTATCCATTCCATATCTCAGCTCATGCAGAAGTTTTAAATGGTAACCATAAACTTTGATATACCTCCCTTCACAAAAAATGTACTTGATAATTTGGTAACTAACCTCATCCCAAGGGTAACGTATGCTTGTTCTTTTGATGCCATTTTTGTCCTCTATAGGATGCTTATTTGGTTGGAAGAATGTTTTCTTGGCAACATGACCTAGGGGCTTTTCTTCTTTGCTCGAGGGTAGTCCAAGTCGAACACTAGTAACCCTACTGATAAACTTTGGGGTGATTTCCATGGTGAGACCTCTGAAAGTAACAATGGTATGGGTCTTTGAATGGGTTACCAAGGAAAGGGCAAACTCCTGCATCACTTCTTCATCATACCCTATAAATTTTTTGAAAAATGGCATCTAACTGGCTCTGGTAAAAATGGCTACTACCTTAGGATGTTCATGGAGCCTCACTGGCTTTAGGGGTTCCTTCCTCATGAATCCTCCTATCATTATGTTTATAATCTTTTGGAACAACTCAAGTGGAGAAGGAGACAACAATTTTTCAAAAACAAGAAACAGAGAAAAAAATTGTCTTTTTCTTTAAGAAATAGGCATAATTTTGTAAGGTAATTCCTCTTCTTTTCAGGCTTAATTCTTCCATAAAACTTTATCACTCCTTGTATATATGAATATCTAAGGTGGATTTGTACAGAGCCTACCTCTTCAGGTCCAAATTTAGGCGAAAACCCCGTGTTTTTTTTTGTAAAACTACTTACTAACCGTCCTGTAGAAATGGCTGGAGGTTCTCCTATAGAACTTGTTACTGCTCCTGTAGAACCCGATAAGAGGAGGAGTTATGAAAATGATAGAGAATGATGGGTTCGAGGATATGGAGGTGGTATGGAGCTTGTTGCAGTCACACGGATGATGATAAAATGGAAACAAAGGTGGTGAATAAGTTTGAGAGAGAGTACTTATGCTTACTAGAGATATTTCCGGCAATGATGTGAGGTGGCAAAAAGGGTATGTTACCATTATTTGGAACGTTGGTCCCCACTGCTATGTCATCACGACTCCTCATGATTTTTGCCTGCAATCACTTCCCATCATTTGCATCAGAGTTTATACACCCGCCACTACCTGTCTTTTTTTATTTTTTGTGAGTTGACTAGGCACACATGTGTGTGATCTCCAGATGCATGCAGTCGAACTGGATGAACCTTTCTGGTTTAATCCCAACCATTTCATTCATTCAAGCAGTTTTTGAATTATATAGATGCAATAGAGGAGAGGGTTAGACACTTACTTGCAATTCGAATGCTCATGTTGCAGTGTTGCTTGGTTCTTTTGTTGCTACATGCTCATATTCAGTTGCTACATGCCTGTATCCCTTCTGATGTATGATTTTTACTGTCTGATGTGTAGCTATTTTTCTTGTGCTGGTATCCTCTAGCTATATCTAAGCTGTAGGAGTCTGCTTCAACCTTCAGATTTGCACCTCATGTTGTTGATGTCAGATTTTAATGGGAGAGGGACTTGGTTTGTCCATATCTCCCAAACGGTCGACTGTATTGAGCTGAAATTTTCCGAGCATGTTTCCATCATCATTATGCACCTCACATAGAAAAATTTTGGTCAATCGATGCACAAATTTCAAGTAAAACTGAAAATGGATGAAGGTGATGGAGGCTGATTTCTTAGAAACCATGCACTCGAATTGGTTGAAATTGCTTGTGCATGTTACTATCATACATATGCATCTCCCCATGAAACATTTTTTTAAATGGATGCATGGATATGGAGAAAATGCAAAAATGGTTGAAGGTGATGGAGGCCAATTTCTTGGTAACCATACACTGGAATTTGGTGAAATTGCTTGAGCATGTTACCATCATCCATATGCAACTCCCCATGAAACAGTTTTTTGAATGGATGCACGATTTTCAAGTTAGAGAAAAAATAATTTTCTACTCTATGTATTTTTGTATCAGAGCATCTTGCAGTTTTTGGACAGAAAAAAAAAAAGAAAATGAGCTTGGGCTGTAATGCAGACTTGGAAATGATGGAAGAGAGGTTTGAATACTGTAGGAGGATTTATAAACCCTTTATGAAGCTTCCATGTTCCCCAAACTGCTTTTAAAATCCATTTCTAGCTCTCTGTAATTTCCACATGAGCCTCCTATAGAAAACACAGTTTTCAGAAAAGAAGCACAGTGAGGTGGAAAGAATGTCAAGAATGATGGAGAAAGGTGAGGGAAGGTAGGATAGGTGCTGTTACTAGTTTCAGAGCTCTCTTTGGCACCTGCTATTGCTTCCTGAAATTCTCCTGAAAACCTACAATACAACTAGAAATTCATTTTTCTTTTTCTTTTTCTCTCTTTTTTTTTTGAAAACAACTAGGGTGCCTCAAGGAGGTTTTCACCCTAATTGCCTATGCTAGGCACCTCCAAGGGAGGTTTTAACCCAGGGTTCTCACTCTCTTTTTCTTTTTTCTTCTTTCCAACCCATTGACCACCTCATGGAGGTTTTCAATCAATAAGCCAATCTGAGGTGCCTCCGAGGAGGTTTTCACCTTAGATTTTTATTTTTTCTCTTATCTTTCATTTTTCCCCTTTTTTATTTTTTCTATACCCTACCCAACCTGAAAAACAAAATCATTTACAAGTATAAGAATACTTCCAATGGAGCCATCTGCACATCGAGATGATAGAAAAAATGATGTGAAGGCTTGAAATGTATGCTTTGACATGTATCTGGATTTCAGAGACCAAATGATTTGATTTTGAAGGGATCAAGTATAGTTGAGGAAGAGAGTACTATTGAAACTTACTGACTGTCTGGAACCGTATTTGAATATAGTTGTGATGCCCTTGGTCCTTTTGCTAATTTGGATCATTCTTCATGTCTTCTTGTATCATGACCTTCACATCTTCCTCTTTTTGCTGATTTTTCTCTTGAATACATGGAGGATTTCATGGTAACAATGAGGGAGCTCTCTCAATCTCTGATTCTGTTGTCTTCTCTTCATCAAGTGCAGCCCATGGTTCTTTGATCTTTTCTTTTGCATCTTCTTCTGCTGGATGTGGTCCTTAAATGATATCAATATAATCTCTTTTTTGCAATACACTTCCTGAGCTATGGTGAATATCATTGAGCTCAAGAGGAGTTGTTTGGAAGTGTTGTACCTTAGAATTGTAATTGGGTTGAGTTACTCCAATGTGCGGGTCTGGAAATGGTGGTTCCCCACTATATACTTGTTGAGCCTACCTGTTGTTCAGGTTTAGGTTTGGCTGGGTAGGAATTTGGCGTTGCCTTGGTGGAGCAGGAGGCAATGGTTGTGATTGAACAGGTGGTGGAGGCAAAAGAGCGGGAGGAGAGTTGCACTGGGGCCTCCACCCCTGATGAGATGCATTCCACTGAGGTTGCAGCTGAGCATAGGGTGGAAATGAATGGATGGCTGGTTGGGCATGATATGGAGATGTGAAGGACCAAGGAGGAGGTGTGGACTTGGAAGGATGAGTAGGGGGGCCCCAAGAAGGTATGAAGGTGACTTGGTTGGGGTTGTAGTATGCTTGAGATGTCCCTTGCATCCCCTACTAATATGGTCTAGGTTTATACGGCCTCCTTTGGTCTATGTAATAGATTTTTTCAGTGGCTCCTATGGACCCTTGATATACAACTTTAATTCTGGGTAAGGAAGGGCACTTATCTGTAGAATGATCTTCTTCGCAGACTGAACAAACCCTTATAGAGTTCAATGGGCATTCATTCCTAGGATGCCTCCTGGTGCCTCTAGGGCAAAGAATGGCCAAAGCCCTCTCTGCTTCCTCTTGTTTCCTTTTGATATGTAAGGCATCTATTTTCATGGCAAGAATCTGCAACATCTCTCTCTTGAGGTCTTCCAGCATGTTTCCAATTTCACCTTTAATGGATGAGTTAGAAGAAACGATACTGCTCCCAACATTTTTGTTTTCAGCCATTGGCTCCAGAGGAATGTTTTCTTCTTCTTCTTCCCCTATAGGTTCTTCAAATATTTTTGGCTATTACTTAATGGTTTTTCTTGATTGTAGCCACCGAAGAAGAGAGAAGGTTGGCACTGTGAAGTTGTGGGGGTGTTGGGAAAACATTTTCCTGAATTATCTCTATTCATACGAGGCATGAAAGGAAATCTTTTTGGTTGGTTTTTTTTCCACTGATTGTACTTGCAAAACTAAAATTGATTGAACAAACCATTTGCAACTAACTGAAATGAACTTGCTGAAATGGAATTGCAAAACTGATAAGGAAAGAGAATGAAATGCAGAACTGAAAGCAAGGAAATGACTAATATACTTTTGCTAAAATGGAAATTGTTGAAAGAAACAACTACTTTACTTTTGCTAAAATGAATTTGCTGAAATGAAATTTGTAGAATTAAAAATGAAAGTAGGAAAATGCAGAAACTGAAAGAAATAACTACTCTACTTTTGCTGAAATAAACTACTTAGCAGAATGTTGCGATAGAAAATAGAAGAAAGCAGTAATCACAAAATACTCTGATGGTTCCCCAGCAATGGCACCAAAAAGTGGTGAGCACCAGCATTACAATAATAATGCTGCAATTCTTGGGCCTTTCTACTTTACTTTTATCAACCCGTTAGTTCGTAACAAACTTGGAAGCGACGGTGTTGTATGCACAAGTACTAGTTCTTGCTACAACCTCTCACTTGGTTAGCTGGCGCAAGATCACTAGGAGCTCAAGCCAACTTCTATGAATTCCAAAAGAAGCTTTAAATGTGATGGAAGAAGCGAAAGCTTACTCTACAGAGGCTATTCTACTTGTAGAAAGAGAAGGAAGACTGAAATGTGAAGTAACCCTAGCAAATCCTAATTAACCAACTAACCTTACTTTTGCAGAAAGAGAGATGAAAAACCATAAAATGAATGCCATTACCTACTTAGGAAGTAAACAACATCTATTCAAGCTATTTCTAGAAGGAAATGAGAAAAAAACATCTTTTTGGTTTTTTATGTATTTTATGTGAAATTGTTATGCATGTAACTTATCTATTTTTGGATGTGGTAGTGCTTAGGTGGCAATGGAAGGTGAATTTGGGTTTTTTAGAGGTGTAGAAAGGTGTGGAGGGATCTTAGGAGGCCTCTGGTAAGTTTCTGGAGGCTTTCTCTGCAATTGGACTTCAAAAAGTCACTTACAGGAAATTCTACAAGAGGCTGTAGGGGATCTACAAGAGGATATACAGGAGGATGTCAAGAGCTGTTTTTAGAGGTTGTAAATGTGGAAAAATGGTTGGAAAGGGTAGCTGAAGATTAGAGGGAGGTGTTGAGGTGTCTAAATTTCATCAAGGAGGATTAGGAATGAAAATGATGGTTGGATTTGTTCAAGGGACGAGAGGAAAGCTTATGACAAAAGTCCAGAAATTAGGGCATTTGTGAAGGGCTATGAATGACCTATGAAACTTGTATAAAAAAGAGATGGTGATGGATATTTTGTTGATTTATTCTGACCATATATGTATTGTGAGAAAGATGCAAATCAAAATACTGAAACTGAGCAAGAAAAGAACTAGCTGCACAAAAAAAAACAGAAATAGATCTCATGTTAACCGAAATTCTGATTTAGGAAAATAAAATGTTGAACAATGCTATATGGAAAGGAAATCATGGAAAGAGATTTATTATAGAAACATAAATGAACATGGTAAAATGGATCTGAAGCAAAACATTAACCTCTAAATCAAACTATAACACTAGAAATTGCATGGAGGAAACAAAACTGTGTTTTTGTGGCAACAAGAGTGTCTTGACCTCAGCTCATGGTCCAAAAGGGAGGAAAGGAGGTCAAGTCTCTATTGATGGCCTTTTTGTATCTTTTCCTATCACTATTTAACCTACTTCAACAAACTAAAAAGGAAACAACTATGTAAATCACCAAAAGCAACCTATTCTACTCAGGAAGAAATCTATC
This sequence comes from Pinus tabuliformis, assembly GCA_031772625.1. Lineage (NCBI taxonomy): Eukaryota > Viridiplantae > Streptophyta > Pinopsida > Pinales > Pinaceae > Pinus > Pinus tabuliformis. The sequence goes on from CM062819.1 coordinate 377,649,474, forward strand.
TAACAGCAACTAATTCATGAACTGAAACAAAACATATAAATACAAAACAAGAGGTACTAGGTAGGTTGGGTTGGGCCCTAACCCAAGAGCTTCAGCCCTCTGAAAGAACTCAGTGCTGGCTCAGAAAAGATTTCATCTTCATTATCAAAATAATAGTCACATTACATAAAACTATCCACAAAAGTAATCTCGAAATGAGTTGAGCAAGAGCTGCAACAAAAGTGAAAAAAATTCACTAAAATATAACTAAAAACTAATGAGAACCTAAGCCCTCCTATTTATACAACTGGAGGCTCCAACAGCTCTCCTAAAATTAAGGAGGCTTGGCTCCCAAGACTAGAGATAGACAACAATTCTTCTTCACTTGCTTGGCTGCCCTTTTGATGCATTGATGTGGTTGTTTGTGCTCCGAGTTTTCTCAAGGAGGACGCAAGGTAGGGGGTCATAAATGAGAGGGACACCCTCCTACAAATCCTCTCCCTTTTTTTCCTCAAATATTGGCTGCCAAATGCTCATTAAACCTTTGACATTGTCTCAAAATTCACCAAAAATCTACATAAAGCACACATTAGACTTCATGGCATAATGACTAACCCAATTCACACTATTAGCATAAATATAATAAAAAACATGCAATAAACTAATGAGAATGGTGGATTAAGCTAATTTAGGAGGAAAAATGAGCCCATATAATTACCCATTTATGGGGCTCATTAGCAGGATCAAAGGACACTGACAGAAGTGCAACTAGAGAAGTAGTTGAGTGAGTATCTGCAAGTCTGCCAATCTATGAAGACACCAAGCTGATTATAGACAAGGACATCAAGCTGAAATGGCAAGATGTCAATGATGCATTTGTAGGAACATTTTGGGAAGATCTCGAAGACTGCCATGTCTATGTGAATATCCACAAGTACAACTTGTACTGGATTGCATGAAGGTATCCCACGCTCCCATGTGTGGACACGATACATTGGATCATCTCGCACATTGATATCAAGATGATGGCTTTGAGCAGTTTCAATGGGATGATCATCTGGAGACACCCTTCAACATACTTAGTAGTAAGGCCAACTCTAGAGATATCTTGAAGAATTGGGTGAAGGAGTCAGCCAAATTCAGGATGACACCCAATCATTTCTACGATACAAAGATGTTGTGGAAGGCATATGAATACTTGGTCATATTTGCATGTCTCTTGTATGGCCAAGAGATTACAAAAACCTTCCCACAGAGTTGGGTGATTGTGTTGGACCAACTGGCTAGAGAAGGTAAAGCATGCAATTGGTCTAAAATATTGGCTCACCAGTTGAAGGGACATATAACAAGAGCTCAACAACTGCCCAAAGGTTAGAAATCAGAAATCGATATGTCCACTTACATCTTGGATGAAATATGTTCCTTTCAAGATTTCTCTAGCTTGAAGTGGACATGGATATCAGGGGAGACCTCTATGAAAACTTATTTTAAGATTTTTCTGAATGTAGCTTCAGAGGAGTTATCACACAGTTGCTCGATCATTTTTTCACTCCAGCGTATAGGATGATGTTTGAAAAGGATCAACCCTACATGTCAAAGGCAGCAATGGAGGCACTCATCTACATAGCTGATTGGTATGCCTCACCGTCCGACACCTTGATATGGATGTACAATGCGGAGAAGACTCTGAATGTTCTATTGAAAATTGCCTTGGACAAACTCGTCATGCAGGAAGTATCATATCACATCTCGACAGGATTGTCAGCTAGGTTGCACTGGAAGAACAAGGCACCTTGGCTCGCTCTTCCATTAGGGATTGGGTTATACAAGATACATAATTTCAATCATGTAGATGTCGAAGCAGAAGATATGAAGAAATATCCATTTGACGCCCGAAGCTTCAACCTGTATGACCTACACTGTCTTATGAAATACCACTACACGAGAGTACAATTTACCTCGATCTGTGGGGCATGTCATTAGGTGGAGGAAGACCCATGGAGATATTGTCACAACTTCTCTAGATCGAATGAACCAGACAACCTTGCTATGGAATGGTTAGCAAAGCAGTGTGAAGCAACATCCTGGAGACCAGCAGTAGTAGCTCTGGCAGAGGTAAACATACCAGTCCACGACAAGGGAAAGAGGAAGATTATTGATAGCGTGGAGGAGGAACAAAACTTCAAGTTCCAAGTAGACTCGCTTGTGTAAAAAGAAGCTTTGTCAATAGAGGCGAAGAGGCAACAATGTGATAAGAGGAACACACAAAGGTAGAGAGGAAGATAGATAATGGAGGAACAAAGAAGGAGTTGCATGAGTTGAAGGAGCAACTCTAGAAGAAACAGGAGCTACGCAGATAGGAAGAGGAAGCGTAGTAGGTGTTATCACTCAGGTTGTCCTTAAGCTCCTGAAAGGATACGGCTGAGGTAACCACAAACCAATCTTTGGACTGCAGGTTCTAGCCCACCTGCAATCAGAGAGGGCTCTCTCTTTCTGATTCAGTTTTGTTGATGATGATTTTAGGCTACTTATTCGGTTCAAGGGGTTTAGTTTGTGTTTTGGTGGGAGGAAGATGCTTTCAAGTAGAGAGGCAAAACATAGTGTGATAAGTTTCAAACCATTGGGCATGGAGTCATGGAGTAAGACTGCTGGTGTGTTTTCTTGGTCACAAGAGAGGAAAATGGAGCAAGATAGCTGCATATGAAACAATCATTCAAGGTAAAGAGATGGATTGAAAGGCTAAGGAATGAGAGGCAATTAAGAATCTCTCATTCAGGTTAGCAGAGGGAAGATGAACGAGCTTTAAATAGGAGCAGCTAAGAATTCCCAGATAACAGTCATTCATATGTGAAATAGATCAAACATGAGCCCTAAAGAATTCATATTTATGCCTAAATCAAGAGGAAAACATTAAGAAGCCACAGAAACTAAGCATAGAGTGTAGCTAAGCAAATTATAAACCAACCCTTTGTTCTGTGACTTGAGCATATATGAAATTGAAATAACAGAGGTACGGAACACTTATCGATTCATATTGTAGCACAATAATTCCACATTCAATTCTTCATGACCATTAATAACACACCAAATAGTCCATTCCCCAGGCTTGAAGCAGTCTTTGATTATAGAAAATATCAAATATACAGTGCGAGTCTCTCTTGGAGTACATTAGCTGACCAACCCTTTTTACAATGCAGAGGGTGGTATATATACAAAAACTAGATACAAAAATATCTAGATGATGAGTCAATAGCTCATGACTTCTTTACCAACTCCTAAGGAGCGGTTGATGAGAAAGTAAATGCTGAAATAAAGACAAATGTAACAGCTATTCTTTTCTGTCAGCGAATGTTGACCTTTGAGTTCATTCGAGTCGACTGGACTGCGCTTTCAAAAATCCACGCTCTTAGGCTTGTTGTCCCAGCTCTTTGCTTCGTGACTGCTCCAACCTGCTCTGCGTGCTCCTTAACTGCCCTGTCCGGTGCTTGCTGCTGACCTGTAGCTGACCGAGATTTTGAAATAAACAAAAAGGGGCAAAAGCTGAAATTACCTGGGCAAAATGGCCAGCATTGCCTGCCACCAATCCTCGGGAGGTAACTGATGCTTTTGTATTTTGACAAGTGTCTCATCGGCCTCTGTATACTTGTAATAGTTGGGTGGCATCTCAAATAGATGGTTAACTTCATGTTCCATGTAAAATAAGTTTTCCAGCCTGTCATAGAGAGTCTGTCCTGAAGGAGGTCCTGCTTGTGCTAGAGAACTTGATGCAGCAGTAAGCTGATTTGTGACATAATTATTAAGCCTAGTTGCATATTGGTCACGTGTCAATAACTTTCCAGCGCTGGTTAGTAGGCTAGGCAATCCTTTAGTTTGTAGTGCTGCAAGCTTTATTTCAAAATTTTCTACATCCCTTTGTATTTCCCGACATCTTGCTTCTAGATTTTGCACAAAGCTTCTCAATGTGAGCATCCTCTTTGCTGTCAATATGGCATCTGTTCTGTTCATGATATGCAGTGCTGCCAGCTCTTCCTTAGTCTGATGATTTAGAAAATTGATCATTCTGTTGGCCTACTCAGGCATGTTTCCCAATGCTGCTTTGGCTCTCTGAGTTTCAAACTGAGCAAGGCCAATTAGTTCTACCTGTTCATACATTGCCTGAATTGACCTCCATTGGTTGGTGATTGACTGATTAATTTTGGCCCACATAATCTTCTTTATTTCAGCCAGGGTTTTGTCCAATGACAGCTCTTTCTCCAAGGTTTTAACTTTGTCCTTCAGGGCCTTAATTTCCCTTGTCTGCTCAGCCACTGTCATCTTGGACTTATCATATTTTTCTTCCAGTTTGGCCAGCTTTTCTTTGGCCTCTTTTATCTCTGTTGCTTGCAGCTCTAGCTCCTTGACAACTTTTGTCAATTCATCCATGCTCATGCTAGAGTCAGGAGCTGTTGTTGTTGCCGCTGTAGCATCTGTAGCTGTTGTGGTTGCCGGAATAATTGGAGGGGTCGCTGCTGCTGGTGTAGGAGGAACAACAACAACAATTGGAACTATTTGAGGTGGCTGGGAGGTCGACTCTCCCTGCTTTTCTTGTAGTGCTCTCTCCAATTCTCCTTCCATCTCAATTACTCTTTGGTTCAATTGCATCAACAAATCCAATGTATCCTCAGCTTCTTTCTCTTTGACCAGTTCTCTTGTTTGAGGGTGCTCAGTAGGAAGCAACCTCAATCGCTTTTTTAATGCAACAATATCATCATCTTTCTTCTTCATAAGGGCCCTCACACCCTTAGGATCCTTAGGATCATGTCCTAAGTCAATAATAATGTCCTCCAATGTTTTAATTCTGTTGTCTTTGGCTCTGGAGGACATTCTTTCCAATTCAAGCTGAGTGTTTGTATTCTTTAAAGATTCCTTCAACTCATGGGCCAATGTGGCCTTCTCTGCAAGGGTGGCATAAACCATCTTCCCTGTTTGCTTATGTAACTCTTTTTGATCCATGGGGTGAATGTCCTTGGCGAGGACCTCTAACCTTGTCTTAACAAAGTCTGCAGCTGATTGTGGCTGTTGAACCTTGGGCTTGAAGTGGTTGAGAACCATATTTTCTTGCTTGATATCACATGCTGCCATCAACCTTTCCTGCTTGGCAGGTGTTGCCTTAAGAAATTGGTCATACAATTGCACTCTTAATAGCTCATTTTGAGCTTTGATTTCTTTGAAGCTGGCTTTGATGCTAGCTGGTCTCTTGCCTTGTTGTGTGGAGGAAGACACCTCCATGCCGTGCTGTCTATCTTGCTCTTGCTGAAAGGAGCTTGTAGGTGTATGCTGGCTTGCTTCCCTTCTCGGGCTTTCTATGACCTCTTCACTGACCTCCTCCTCAATTGTAGGATCAACTCTTTGCCTCTTAGCTTCGGGCTGCTGTGTAGACCCACTAGCAGGTGTGGAGTCTTCTCGGTCTCATTTTCTGCCTCTTTCTTCATTGACAGGAGTCTGTAAAACTGGCATTTGGGGTGCCTGTGTTTGTTGTGGAGGGGCCTGTTCTTGGGAGTATTCCATTGAAGTGACAGGCTGTTCTGTGACCATTTCTTGCTCTGTCTCCATTGGCTCTTTACCTTTAGCTGTACCTGTTGCTGATGTAGATGCTCCTTGGGTAACTTGTAGAGCTGGAGCTGTAGATGTGCCCTCTTCAACTTGGTATGGCAGCTTGAAAGTTACCTGGTCAGCAGAATCCAAGTCAAGAGTTTTTTCAAGATCTTTAGCAGTTTGCTCCAAAATTTCCTCCTGAGTGAATTCTTCAACTAAAGTGCCTTGTGCCCATGCATCTTGATTAGCATATTTTTCAATGTGTGGGATTTTGCAGTGTTCATAGGGTGTCAATCTATATTTGACTCTTCTGGCATTAATAAAGCCAAGCGGGTCATAAGGGACCCACCAGAAACTTCTTTTCAACTTAAGTTGATCCTTGAGTATCAGGTCAACATCTTGCCAACCTTCCTTCTTGTTCATGATGAAGGGGCCTAGGTGGTCTTTAAATTTCAGTTGAGCCTTCTTCTTGGTGCTGTGAAAATGAGTCAAATCTGAATTGATAAGCTGCCTGTAGTATTCCAAGGCAAACAGCCTCATTGGTACATATCTTGGGAGCCTGTAAGGACAAAGCTCGCAGCCATAGATTCTGATGACAGTGTGATCCTGGTATAGGTACCAATCACCTAATTTGTAGTTCTTAGATAGCTGCAATATCTTCTGCATCTCATAAGTTATTCTGGGAGGGGGAGCTTTCATTAAGAGGCAGGAGACTGGATAAACAAATTGGTCAATGAACTCACAGTACGAGTAAGGAGAATGCTGGACTTGATGGAATACTGATGACCAGAAGACAACAGATCTCCTTGTTCCCTTTGAATCCAATTTCTTGATGGGACACTGGAAGCTTTCAGACTGATAATACATGAACAAATGATATATGTATGAGGAATATTTGAAAACTCCCTACCTATCTAGCTTAATGAGCTGGTCATGGATTTTATTTGCTATGAACTTGGCATAATTATACATGACAGCATGAGGCTGTCTGTGGCTGAATGAAGACAACAAAACCAGCACTGTCTCATCTACATGTTCACTTGTTATGAAGCCTAACAAATAGGATATCATGTCTACAAGTAGCTTGCCTACCTCATTGAAATGGTCATAAAGGAATGGGGGTGGTTCCTTAGGTTGGTAATCTGCCCTCATGAATGTCTTAGCAATTCTTTCAATCTTGGGGCCAGGGAGCCAAGAGGCTTCTTCCAGCAAGTTAATCATGGACAAGGGCAATAGTATTTGAGTCTACTTGAAATTCAACATCTGGTTGATGGAGTCAGGAGTGATGCAAAAAAGTACGCTCCCAGATGGAGACTTAACAACCCACTGACTTGGCTCATAATTTGCAGCACATAGGTGAATAATCTCAGGAACAATATTGATAGAGGGGAGGAAATAATGTGGCAAATTGGACTCCCATATGCCATACATGTCAGAGTTGTTTAAAAAACTGTTTCTCAGCTGGCAGTAGGTATGCAGATGATTCCTGTTCCCAACTAGGTCTTGAATAAGGTAATCTATGTCAGCCAAGGCCATTGACTCAAGCTCTTTACTTGGTGGGTTCATGGGAGTGATGTTCAGAGCAGATGGAGTGGCCATTACGCAACTTTTGAATGCTTGAGCTGAAAGGAGGACTAATGCAACAACTAGCTAACAAACTTGCTTGCAAAAACTAGCAGAAGTAGGTGGAACTGAACTCAAATGCAACAGTATCTTGACTGCTTGGGAGCTTATGCTGTGAGAGACCAACTTTGCGGAGTGTTAGGTCAACTTCCCTTCTCTTAGTGAATTCTCTAGATCTAGAGACTGTGAGGAACAAATGCAAAGGGGCCGAGGACAATTATAGTTTCAATGGATTGACTTAAACAGTGGAATAAGGTAAAATAGGGCAATGCTGAGCTGCTGCGAGATTTTTCCTGGAGGCTGAGCTCTAAATGGAACTCACCAGTGAAATTGTAAATGGGCACAAGGTTTACGAGGCTTTTTCTGAAGTGAAGGGTTTCCAGTGGTTTTGAATGAAGATTTAAGTGCGGCAGAGCTGCCAATTGGGGAAATCTATAGGCTTACAGTATGTGCAGTGGATAAAATGAAGAACAAGAGCGAAAAAAGGGGAAGATATGACAAATACCTAGTTCAAACAACACTGAGAGTGGACGAGCTGGAGCGAAGGTAGGCTATGAAGCCGAATTTGCAGGCCGCGGCCGCTCAGCTGGATGTTTTTAGCTTTGGGAATGCAGAGAGTAACAAGGAAGAACCAGTACTTAACCAACGGGTCAATAGAAATGAAAAAACAATGGTCATTTGCGTGCTTTTATGCAAAAATAGTTATTTGGCGCTTTTGGCGTTTTTCCCAAATGACATCAGCATGATGGCCTTGGCGGGTCCTGGGTACTAACGGGTGATATGGCAGCTGACACAGTGGCAGGGTGAGGGGAGGTGAGAGATGAGGTGGCGGGAAACATGGTACAGCAGCGGGGCGCAGGAAGGTGACACGTGGTGAAACGTGGCACTGATGTCATGCAAGCAAGAGCGGTATCTGGGTTTTGTCGCACCGCTTTAGCGCCTTGGTGGTTTGGGAGGAGGGGGCTCCGCCACAGCTGAGGAGGTGACACATGGCAGGAGTACAACGAGAAAACTGCTAATCTCCCGGATGCTAACCCTCGGCATGTCGGGGCATGAAAACACCCGCCCACCGAAGATCTTGGGGGCACCAGATTTGACGGCCGACGGGACAGCTAACACCGCAGAAGGTTAAGGAGGGGGCCCGCAGTGCTTTATTGTTAATTTTTTAATCCGGTGGGGGTAGGGAAACCTTAGTAAAGTGGGTTTTGGGGTTATATACAAGCAGGGTTAAATATTTACAAGGGTGGAAAATGAGTTTTATGGGGTTAGGATTTAAAAGGGAATGGTTGTTAGTCTGACCAGATGTCAGACCAACTCCGGGTTAGGACAGAAGGGTTAATCGGAGTCCCCAATGGACTACTATTTCCCGGGCTTAAAAACATATGGCTATAATGCCAAGGGGGGGGGTTATTTAATATTTTTTTGGGGATTTCATATAATTTTAGTAGTAAATGGGGATGGGGAAATAATTAGGGAACTACATAGTAGAATTAGGAGCTAATGTGAGTTTATGAGGTGAAAGTAGAGCAAAAGGCTAAGTTTCAAAAGTAAAACTTAGACATAGGGGTAAATGAGAGTGAGAAGTGATTTTACATAAGAAATGTGGCTTCTTTTCATTGAAGAAAGCCAACATTTACCTTGATGTTTCATAGAAATGAAGTAAGACTAGGACTTGCCAGGCAGATCCCAAGGTCCTTTAGGGGGATGTTAGTAAGAGACTTTTTAGGGGGAGTGGAGGGAAATTAGACATGCTTCCATAATTATGCCACCAAAACACTGCTTTGCTACCTCTGCCACTGATGAGATGAGCTTTCTTTGTCAAGGCCAAGACTGAAGATGATCTTGCTTCTGCAACCCCAAGCTACCTACCCAGCCTAATACACCTAGCATTTTTGTTACTTCAGGAAGGGTGCACTTAGACTTGCAAACCCTGATTGCTTCTTTCTTTTTAACTGCCCTCTTATCTAAAAACTACCCTTATTGCTTCCAAGGGCCCAGATTAAGTAGTTGGGTGCCTTCATTCTCTACCTAGCTACTAATCTGCCAAGCTTAAACTATTTAGACAGATTTTCCTTCTCTATTCTACAACATCAGTTTAAACCTAGGGAAACCAAGCTTAGGTTGTTTGTCCTTCCCTTAACTGAGAAATATTCCAAAAATGGAACTTTTGCAGCATGAAAAAGATGAACATTTTTGGCACTTCCACTGTCAATCATGAAATATGAAACCTATTGCAATAGGAAGTTAACATTAGGAACAGGTACAATAGGGGGCACAACATGTACAGACAGATGAAACTGTGCCCATACATGTAGTTGACTCATTCGAATAGCTGGCATCAGCCAGACATGGTGAACAATCATAGGAGCAGGAATTTGCTCAAGAGATTGAATAAGCACTTGAACAGATGGATATGGACATGGAGCAATAAGAGTTAGGGAAAGACATCAACATCATGCCTCACCACCAAGAGGTCAGTCCATCATCTTCACCACATCCAAAAGAGGAGCAAGTCCCAAGCGACCAATGAGACAATGAGATCCTTCGAGACAATTCAGATGAAGAGATGCACAAGATCTCATTCGATGAGTCTCAACATAGAGTTGTGCAATCTTGCAAAGTGTTGACTCTGAATGATCACACATCTCCTGCAAATTTTGAGGAATGAGTGATTGTTTCCGACGTGTGCAAACATCCAACAACATTAGCCGATGCTACCAGAGAATATGTCAAAGCCACTAGCTCAAGTGTTTGTTTCCTAATAGCTAAGAATGAGCGAATAACTAAGGAATTACAGATGATCAAGTAGGGAGGAGAATTGGTTACAGCATCCACCTGAGTAGAGTTGAAGATGGAAATATTGGATGAAGTATTGTCCCTTGGCATAGTCATGTGGGCGTTGTATGCCAATTTTGGTACCGTGCATAAGGAAGTTGTCGATATCAATAGTTGGCAGTAGTGATGTGCTAGGAAAAAATGTATATTGTCGAACGTGCATGCTGTTGTTGATTACATGAAAATATGGAAAATGAGATACAAGGGAGCCCACATACACTTGCCTAAGATGATGAAGGCCAGAGTAGTTAAGTTGAAGGTACACATCTGGAGTCAAATATGGAACTATGAAGATCTCCTGCAACTCATCAGTAGTCTACAGGCACCCATGCATAGGTATTCAGGAGTATGGATGTTGTTGTGCGCGTACATGTGATCCCATCTATTGGGACACTCTCCCAAGTGAAGACAAATCTAGAGGTCTAACTAAAGCTTGCCTCATACTTTGACGAGTTGATACGCATAGCCACCCGCCAAGACTTGGTGATCAGTGCAGACACCATGCACAAGTATGTTGTTGGTCTAGCTGCACTAAATTCAATGATGTGCATGCTATTAGATGAGTCAGACAGAGGAGCCTGAGCAGTGTACCTGGATGCTATGGAGGAAAGAGTTCGTTTCCAGAAATATGTCACCTTAGAGTACATGGACACCATCGCGGACTACTGAGCTTGGAATCAATTCGCTACTATCAACCACCATGAGGATGTCGAAGAGATAGTCTTCCAATAGTTGTACAAGTCATAATGATGTCTTCGATGGATTTCTCAAGCCTATTTTGTCTCACATTTCTACATGTGCAGATTGTATGTAATGTCTTTTCAAGTGTAATTTCAAGTGTTGATAGTTGGATGTAATAGTCATAGAGTACATGAAAAGTCATGAGCATAGATGAACTGTCACAAAGGGGAATGTCAAGGGCCACCCCAACCTTTACTATATATAGTCCCTCATAACTCATTGTAGAGGCTTTTGGTCAGCTAAGCTTCCAATAGGAGTATATTAGAGAAATCTTAGATAGTATTGTAACGAGTGTTGGCTTCTCCACTATGTAGAGATAGTATATCTCTTTAGAGGAGCAGGTGGTTATGATTGTAATATTCCCCTATTGGAACTAGTGGTTGGACATGGATTTATTGTATGAATGGAACTTACACTTCTTAATATAACATAGCTAGCATGTTTCATGCATATGTCATATTGTATTCCATCTACCTTCTTTACTCTAAATGATACATGTATCTGTTTTCTTACGCATGCATGTATGGACTATTCTATATAAGTTTGTATGAATCTTACTAAAATGTGTTGCTGGTTTAACCATCACTTTGGATTGCTTGCTAACTTTCTTTCTAATTTGTGATGCATCTTCTCTTGTGTGTTCCCTTCCAAGCCACATTCTATCACATGTTTCCAAGGGGCGCACTCACCCCACTTGCCGTGTATTAGATCCATTCATGCACCTTCCTTGACTTGCTGCAGCTGTCAAACTCTTGCTACCAATAGGGACATATTACTTGCCTCTGTATGAAACTGCGATCAAGGCAATATCATACAACCCGCTATTGGGACTCCTATACCAAATGGTCTGAGATCTCATTGGGACTTCTTGCCGTGGATATCCCCTGACATGTTGGTGGGTCCAACATCGTCAAAATTTCTAGCGCTAGAAGGAGGACTACATGACACATTGTGTCCTCTCATCCTGCTTTGAACTTTTGCGCATCTATCATGGATTTTTTTACACTCCTCCCTCCACAATGTCTTTCACATGTCGAACCTCTGCACATCATAAAGGAGTTCAAGATCTCTTGTCCAAATTCATGTATGATGGTGAAGGAAAAGTGGCTTGGCCTGCGTTCTTACATGACTTCCTTGCCATGATTGACATGGAAGTTGGATGTTCTCACAAATAGGTGAGTCTGATGCTTGCACACGTGCTTCATGAATCCCCATGATGATGGTGTTGCATCCTACTGGCTAACAGTGTGCACTCACTTGAGCATTTCTGTTATCTCATAGAAGATACTTTCCATAATTTTTATCAAGAACATCTTGATCAAAAACAGTTACAACAATGCAAGGCCCCACATGAATCACCTTATGATTTTTGGTAGCGCTTCTATGTTTTACAGTTTCAAGCTCCAAGAAGCCAGATGAAATTCCAGTATCTCATTGACAGATATGAGTATTGTCTTATCAAGTCCATCAATCCCAAAAGGAAATATGAGCCCAAGCCTCGCTCAACATACTTCAGTGATGGAGCTGCTCAATCATAGATGGAGATGGTCACTGTCACGAGTGACTGTCCACCCTATCCCCATCAAACAACTCCACCACTGCAGAGTGATGTGGGAGAACAGGCGCACACACCCGTTCAACTGTCACATCTTCCCAACATCACTTCGCTTAATTTTCGCCCACATTTGGTTGTGAGTCTAGAGAGTTGTCATATGTATTTTTTCCCACAACCTTCATCTTCATACTCAGATGATCCTCCAGATGATACTGTCTTGTGTTATTCATTTCTAGACTCTACACTTGTTGTGAATGAGGATCAAGCCATCGACAGAGTTGGTGTTGCGCAACCAACATGTGCTATCACTCATGAAGAGTATGACTGGGAGCTTGAAGAGTATGAAGACTATGATTCCTTTTTGTCTAAGCCCCCTCTTTTCTTCCCTGACCTCTTTGGTGAACCTACCATCCACGATTTCACATGTGTATCTCCATCTACGGATGCACCCATTGTTGGTCACTCGCAAGACACACTGAATGTCAGTCCATCACCTGACAAAGGAGAGGATAAATTATTCATTGGAAATCAACTTGACTTTTCATCTACTTTTTCTAGAAACACATACGGTGAATTTGTCCACTTCTCATCTACCCCTCTGTTTGATTCGTTAGATCATGAAGATGTCGATGAAATCATTCATTCTGCTGATCGTAGCTGTCGAGATCTATTTATTCCCATATTCGATCATGATGATGATTCTATCGTAGTTGATTTTTTGAAGCCACCAGTTTATGATGATGTATCTGACGATAAAGTCGAACCCCCCCAGACTATGGAGGCACTTTAGCCCGAGCTGATGGTTATGTCATGCCCTTGATTTCCTAAGGTTGGTTTCACTACCGATCAAGAAATTGTTGAAACACCTAAGGCTCCTCATCACTCATTTGTATGCATTGAAGATCAATCTCACACACAAATCATACTTCCTCCACTCAAACTGAAGGATCTCATCGCTCATGCATTGGAGGAAACTTACATTGCAAGCACATGTGCATGATGTAAGTTTTCCTTATTTCTTTCGTTTTTTTTCATGTAACATTCAAGAGTAAGTGTATGCTTCATGGTTGTACGTAGTGTCACACAACACCAAGACAAGTCCAAAGATTGCATGTCATGTACTTGAACTCACTTATGTCCTGTGGACACATTGAAACATGGAGTGTGTTTGTCTTCATTGTTATATCTTTCTTGTTTGCTGGTTCACACAACCAGGTTGCTTTCCGATGATGCCTTCACCAACATGGGCCAACCAATGTGTCGGTGGCTGCATTAGAAGTATCACTTCACGTCACCAGGCCCACACATCATTATCTTAATAGTAGGAGTAGTGTTTTATTTTGGTTGTTTGCTTGCATTCTTGTTTGATTACTTATTTCACATGTTCGTTTGTCTACTTTCTTGTTTGATTTCCGCTTTTCTTTCACATTTACTTCTACTTCTGCTTCGTTTTCTATTTGTGTGATTTTTTTTCCCTCGTAGGTTTATTTTGCATGAAACTGTGTGTGACTCTTGAAACAAGTTGCATAAAGTACAGGAGGACTTGTGCAGATATCAACATTTGGTTATTTGTTGTCCTCTCTCTTATGTAAGAACTTGTTATCTTTAGTATGTGATACATCGATGGAAAATACATACTGTTTGAAGTGAACCTTGGTGAAAACACAATGCTTGCATGCTAACTAGTGTCACCTACTCTAGTCGGTTGTTTTTTGGGTTAATCGTTGTCAGCTCAATCAAGTAGAGTAAGGTGAGGGGGAAAACCTTAACAGACACGTTAGAGGTATATAATAAGCTACTTCTCTAAAGGAACAATCTCTTCTACTCTCAATAAGTTAGAATCCCTCTTCTGCCTCTGAAATGAATAAGTGCTATGCACAATTATGAAAAATTTCAAAAATGAAAAGTGAAAAAATTAAAAAATTAAAAATGAATAAGGTGAAAGAAGAGAAAGGATTCCTTCATAGAGAGGTGATGCAAGTAAATTTGTCACGGTATTGACCAATCTCATTGGTAGCAGAGTGATGCTTCTATTCCTGGGTGACTCCGCCGTGGTACTGTCCAGGCCTGCTCATAGTGGAGCAACACTAGAGATGAAACTAAGACTTTGACGACTACACTATTTGTGCACCAATATACCCCTCAACCCCAATCAAAACAATTGTGTTGGCTTGGCTTTGAATGTGTCTCAAATGACCGAAGGCTTGGCAGATGCTACATCTTACGGTAAAGCAAGTGTGGATACCAAGACGAACAGAGAACTCAACTATACTTCTGGAGGTTTTAGACTTGCTTTTCACGAATAAGGTCCATTCAGAAAGCTAGAGTTCGACCAGTGTTTTACCAAGTGTTGTAGCAGCTATAAACACCCTCCAAAATTTTTCCTTAGCATCATTTTGGAGCCTCCCTACCAACCATCCTTAGCAGCATGTCTTGCATTCTCAATTACATAAGCTCTAGTGGTTTTCTAGCAGATTTCTAGCCTGTGCATGATAGATTGTTGCATCCCCCTCATAGGTTGTTTCTTCAGTATTGGTCCAGCTGAAGGCTGAGTATCTCCCTGAAGAATTTGTGCAATTCTAGAGGGGAACTATTCTTTCCTCCAGGAATTGTGCAATCTTGTCTTGCAGCTTGCTCGGCTGTAGAAATGTGCAATTCCGCCTGTCAACCTTCACTAGATAAACTACACAATCTCTTCCAATATAATTACTCAATCCATAAATTGTGAATTCTGGGCAGTAGTCAAGTGCTTATCCCACAAATTGTGCAATCCTTCTGGGAAGCCAGCCCAACTCACTCCCAAAAATGTGTAAATTTTCCCCTCAGTCAAGCAGGTTGTTGCATGTGCCATTGGTTGACCGGCTCCACCCAGGACCGAGAAAACTTCACTTGCATGCATGGGTTTCTTTTTCTTGAAATAATGAAAAAGCACCATGCAAAAAGCATCCCTAGTTTTTAGGGAGCTATTTTTAGTAGCTGCAGGTTACATGCAAACATCGTTTTAGAATCTTTCCTTGAGGTGTTGGAATTTCCTAGATTTGTGGCATGCGCGTCATGAGCCTCAAAATTATTTATTCGATGCTTCAGAGCTCACTTATTCACATCAATTTTGGAGCTCTGACATCCCACAACACATCCAAGAGTCTTTGACACATCCAGCTCAGTTATTTACGGGTATGCCCTTTTAACTTGTCTTTTGCAGCATTTTTGTCGCTTTTTGTGTTTTGGCTTGTATGAGTGGTGTTTGCTCGATTTATGTGAACACTTGGTATAGTTTGCATGCATATTAACTTGTACTAGCATCATTTCATTGTTTGTTACAATCTTACTATTGTCGCATGCATAACATTGTTTTGCACGAATAGTCACCAATTCGGGACTCGCTTCACCCGCATGCATGTTGTTCCCTTTTTTGAAACTCCCATTCATTGTTTGCATGCACGATCATTCACTCCTACTCAAACTGATTATCACCATGCATTCATATTCACATATGCTTTCAGTTTCTCGTCGGCGGGTCTAGGCAGCCTTGGCCCAGACTCTACCTCACCAAGACAATATTGCACAATCCTGAGAGGGAAGGCTCTACTTTCCTCTAAGAAAATGCACATTTCTTCCAAGTGATTGTCTTCCAGTATTTCATTGCACAATTCTGAGAGACAGTGACTGCTGGTCCAAACAATTGCGCAATGCAGTCACTGGGCTTGCAATCATTGCGAGAAAAAATTACGCATTGCACAATTCCAACAGCCAGTAGGACAGTTTGGATTCTGCTTTGTGTAATTCTAGTAGCCAACCAACATCCCAACAACCCGGACTACCTTTGTGTAGTTCTAGCAACCAGTCTCCCAACCTCAGAGGAAAAATTACGCAATCCTTGCCAGTCAATCCCCAGGTATGTGCATGTCATTTATCAAATTTTATTTGGTTTTAGCTCAAAGATTTCTTGCCATGCATGTCGCTATCTCTCTAGATCTAGCAGGTGTTTTTCCGCCTCTTAGTAGTTTAGGATCAATGGCCTCTAAGGGATCAAGATCAAAGGACACTGACGAAATTGCAATCGGAGCAGCAGTTGAGCGAGTGTCTACAAGTTTGCCGATCTATGAAGACACCGAGTTGATTGTAGACAAGGACATGAAGCTGAAATGGTAAGAGCTCATTGCTACATTTGTAGACACATTTGGGGAATATATCGAAGATTTCCAAGTCTATGCGAACATCCACAAGTCTGGCTTGTACCGGATTGCATGTAGGTATCACGTGCTCCCATGGGTGGACATGATAAATTGGATCATCTTGTGCACTAATACTAAGGCGATGACTTTGAGCAGCTTTAGTAGGATGGAGATTGCTACCTTTAGGTAACAGGATTATGAGTATAAGTATCATATGTCAAAGCCTGTGATCATCATGGAGACACCCTTCAGCATACCCAGTGCCAATGCCAACTCCAGAGATATCTTGAAGAATTTGGTGAAGGAACTAGCCAAATTCAAGATGACACCAAATAAGCTCTATAAGATGAAGATACTACAAAATGCGTATCAATACTTGGTTTTATTTTCATGTCACTTATATGGCCAAGAGATCATGGAAACCTTCCCGTGGAGTTGGGTTATCACGTTGGACCAACTGGCTAGAGAAGGTAAAGCATGCGGCTGGTCTGACATGTT
Source organism: Pinus tabuliformis (assembly GCA_031772625.1). NCBI lineage: Eukaryota > Viridiplantae > Streptophyta > Pinopsida > Pinales > Pinaceae > Pinus > Pinus tabuliformis. The sequence goes on from CM062819.1 coordinate 377,666,454, forward strand.
GGCTCACCAACTAAAGGGACAGGTATCAAGAGATCGGCATCCGCCCAAAGGTCAACAAGCAAAAATCTACATGTTTTCTTACATCTTGTATGCAATATGTTCCCATTAGGAGTTCTCAGGCTTGAAGTGGGCGTGGATATCGACAGAGACCTCTGTGAATAGTTATTGTAAGATGTTGTCCAATTGCAACTTCAGAGGAGTTATCACATAGTTATCTGATCATTTTGTCACCTCGGTGTACAAGATGATATTTAAATAGGATCCATCTGACATGTCAAAGGAAACAATGGAGGCAATGATTAACGTATCTAATTGGTATGCCTCACTGTCTGGCACCTTCATATGGATGTACAACGTGAAGAAGTCTTTGCATGTTGTACCAAAGTTTTCCTAGGACAACCCTGTCATGCAGGAAGTATCATATCACATCTCAGTATAATTGTCAGCTAGGCTGCACTGGAAGAGGAAGGAAACTTGGCTTGCTATTCCATTATTGATCAGGTTATACGATATACAAAATTTCAAGCATGTGGATGTCGAAGCAGAGGAGATCAAGAAATATCCATTCGACGCTCGAAGCTTCGACCTGTATGACCCGCACTGTCTTGTGAAAGACCACTACATGAGAGTATGGTTTACTTGGAATGACAAGGCATGTCATTGGGTGGAGGAAGACCCATGGAGATATTGTCACAACTTCTATAGACCCAATGAATCAGTCATCCTCGCTGTGGAACGATTAGTGAAGCAGCATGAAGCAGCATCCCAGAGAGCACCAAAGCAACAACAATAGAGGTAAACATACCAGTGCATGTCAAGGGCAAGAGGAATATTGTTGACAACATGGAGGAGGAACAAAGATGCAAGTTCCAAGTAGACCAACTTTTGCAAAAAGCATATTTACAAATAGAGGCAAAGAGGCAACAATGCGACAAGAGGAACACATAAAGGCAGAGAGAAAAAGGGAGAATGGAACAAACAGAGAAGGATTTGCATGAGTTGAAGGAGAAACTCTAGAAGGAATAGGAGCTGGGAAAATAGGACAAGGAATCACAATAGGAACAGGTACAGCAGGGGGGAAACATGTATAAACAGATGAAACTATGCTGGTATAGGTAGTTGACTCATCCAAACAACTGGCATCGGGAAGACAGGGTGAAAAATCGCAAGAGCAAGACTTTGCTCAATAGATTGAACAAGCACTTGAACAGATGGATACAGACATGGAGCAACAGGAGTTAGAGTAAGACATCGACCTCATGCCTCACCACCAAGAGATTGATCCACTAGCTTCACCGCATCCAAAGGAGGAGCAAGTCCCAAGTGACCAAGGAGACACTGAGATCCTTGGAGACAATCTGTAGGAAGAGATGCACAACATCTCATTCAATGAATCCCAACATAGACTTTCACAATCTTGCAGAGTGTCGACTCCAGATGATCACACATCTCCTATGCATTTTGAGGAATAAGTGATCATGTTTGATGTGCACAAACATCCAACAGCATGGGCTGATGCTACCAAAGAATATGTCGAAGCCACTAGCTCAAGTGTTCTCTTCCTGATAGCTGAAAATGAGCGAATGGATAACGAATTACAGATTGACAAAAAGGGAGGAGAATTGGTTACAACATCCGCCCGAGTAAAGTTGAAGAAGGAAATACTAGATGAAGTATTGTCCCTTGACAAGTCATGCGGGCATTGTATCCCAAGTTTGGTACCATGCATAAGGCAGTTGTCTATCTCAATGGTTGGCAGCAACGATGTGCTAGGAGAGCACATATCTTGTCGAACGTGCATGCTGTTGTTGATTACATGCAAACATGGATAATGAGATACAAGGGAGCCTTGCGACACTTGCCTAAGATGATGAAGCCTAGAGCAGTCAAGCTAAAGGCACACATTCGGAGTTAGATACGGAACTATGAAGATCTCCCGCAGCTCATCACTAGCCTATAGGCTTCCCATGCACAGGTATTCAGGAGTTTGGATGTTGTTGTGTACGCACATCTGATCCCATCTATTGGGACACTCACTCAAGCAAAGACAAAGGCATAGGTCCGACTAGATCTTGACTCATACTTTGACGAGTTGATGTGGATAGCCACCAGCCAAGACTTGGTGATTAGTGCAGACACCATGCACAAGTATGTTGTTGGTCTAGGTGCACTCAAGACAATGATGCGCATGCTATCATACGAGTTGGACATAGGAGCCTCAGAAGTGTACCCAGATGCTATGGAGGTGTTGAAGCCCCGAAAATTAGGTCTACAACAAGGGGGATACCTGCCCGGTCCGGACCTTGGTTGGTAGCTCCTTATCCGTTTGGTATAGCGGGTCCGACTGGGGATATGGGACCAGTTTCAAAATCTATGAGTGTGTGTGTGTAGAGTTTGATGTTCCTGATCTAATAGTTCCTAATTAAGATATTCTAATTCTAACTTTAATCTAATGCTACGCTATTGAATTCTAATAAGCAGCAACATCTAAGTCTATACTAACCCGGGATGTAATTCTTTTATTATGCGATCTAAAAAGGTTTCAAATAACAACTGGTAATAAAGATCATTCAGCTATTATGAGAAAAGAAATCAATAAGGATGAACCACTTCGCATAAAAAGTTAGACGAAACAATTGTGAAAAACATATTGCATAATGAGTTATTCATACATTAAGCATAAATAAATAGCTATCACCGTACAAAAGTGCCAAATGATAACTCAGGCATTCATGCAATAATACATAAACAACTAAAAACTGTATATCACTTTAACACATAAGAAAAAATGGTTAAGAGATAAAAGTACCATTTATAACTAGTCCTACTCATGAGCTTCAAGCGACAATGATTTATCTCTCTTTGCTCTAACATCCACTAAGAGTACAAAAGTGCAACATCAGTAGTAGATATCAAATGCAAACATCAACAAATCCTGTTCCATTCATTCATCAAAACCTCCTCGAAGGGTGCAAAAGTGCATGTCCTGAGGACAAGTTTTTGATAAATTTATGGACCCTTCTCTAAATGCATGAGAAGGGTTTAAATACTACTAACTAAATAACTTATCTGCAAAGATTCAGGATGCGGTTTAAATGATCACCCTTTTTCTAAGCAAAAATAAAGTTAAACTATTTCTAAAATTAAATCTAATATCTAACTACTTCTGCATTTGCTCCTTAACGTTGCAAGCATTCAATATTTTCTTGAGTAGAGTCGGCTGAGTGTCTTCCGCTTTTGGTTAAGCTAAGAAAACAGAATTGGCAAGAGCTTGCACCATCTTCTCAGCAAAATCGATGATATACTTGAGAGTCATCCACTGACTATGTGGCTTTACTGTGTATGCCCAATAATAATCCCAGTTCAACTTGGTTAACCCTTGGATTGCTTCTGCCTTTTCTTTAGCTGTTAGTTTCCAGTTTGTTTTTATCATTGCTTTTTTGCAATTTTTCGGGCTTACAGGTGACTGAGCAGTTAGAAGCTTTCCTTCTCGAGCAATTTTCTCAGCGATCAGTGATTAGCGCTAGGTGCTAATCGTGCATCAGAAACTACCTCCGTTCTTTGATCTGGGCTTTTCTGATGCATTTTTCGCCTTTTGTGCCTCTTTCTCTTATTGGGTATAAAGCTCAAAATTTGTAAAAATAATGATTTCGTGAGCTCTTGACCCCGAGCATTGAACTGTCTGTCTCTAATATCAGCATCACTCAGTACCCATTTAACCATGGCTGTATATGAAAGATCTGTAATGGATGTCTCAGTAGTATTTTGTGAATCTATGGCTCTGTTGCGTGCAATATTTATTTATAAGGGCGCCTTTTCTCTGTCTTTGGACATTGGAGCCTTACCATTTTTCCCCATAGCTTCCTGCACATTTCTTTGTATAACTTTTGTTCTTCGTTCCTATAGTTCACAAGTGAGGAGAGAGTAATGATAATAAATAATGACAGGAAAGCTTTAAATGCCAAGGATATACAAAAACATGCCATCTGATGTGAACTGGCTCTTCGAAAAACACAAAACCATATTTTATTAACAACTGGCATATAACTCATTAATTATCATTAAAGCGCGTAACCAGTTCTTGGTTTATTGAAAAACGTTTTCTTGAATATTGAGCCAGGAAAATCTGCGATGCAATGTTTTTGTGATTTGCTTCGCAGTATCGCATATCGTTGTATCACATTACCGCACTATCTTCGTGTTGTTCTATCGCAAGGTTGTTTGATCGCAGTATCGCAAGATTGCGGATCGCAATATCACAGGATCGTGGATCGCTTAATCATTTAATCGTTATGTGTATTTTATGCGATTTTGCGATATGCGATATGCGATATCACATATCGGCGATTTTAAGGTTTTCCAACGTGAGTGTTTATTAATGCATGCGATGCGATGGAGTTCGCATCGCAATCTCGCATTTTATCATTTTGACTCATAAGAAAATGCCCTATCATTCTTTGCGTGATGCGATATTTCTTAAGGAGTGACATATAAGCACTAATTGATTTTTTAAATTTTTTTGACTAAGGGTCCCCACTTATATAGTGTTATTGCTAATACTAAATAAGGAGGGGGGTTGTTGGTGGCCACAACAATTGGTGATTCACTTGGAAGAATCGGTTATCTCTGTTTTTCTATTGAATTTTCTAAACTTCCAAAACAAAAAAAATTTCAGAAGGTTAAACTTTATTATGGAAAGATAAAGTACATTATGCTCTAACCTGTCAATGACATTTTCTTTCAACTATTTTCAACTTGGATTATTTGCTTCCTCAAGCTAGTCTTTGTATTTACATCAATCATTACTTGGTCTTGTAAAGATAAAACAAAGTATTCTCTGTAAACCAGTTTTAAATATGCTCATTTGTCATAGGTAGAGCCTCTGCTGCCAGCAGGCATTTATAGCCTCATTAGGGTTACCTGTTACCCAACAATGATCATGTATCCTACTTAAAGAAGCCTACAACTTTCAAAGAAGAATCCATATCCACACTTATTGCTTTGATTCTATTTTTACTCTGAAAGAACAATGTCTTGGTTTGATAGCCAATTTATGACACAGTCATTCACTTGATTTATAACTTTGCTGAACAAGCTGGCTCGTGATGAGACCCCTTGTCTTTTGATTGCAACAATCTTGAGTCATTGCCCTGTTGTGGTGTACAGTATTTGGCAAAGTTAGAAAGTTATAATATATGTGATTATGATAAGCCGGTTCGTGATGAGACCTCTTATTCTTCAAGATGAAGTGTATCCTTGGGTTGTTCCTCTGAAATTCGTGATCTCCTTAGCAGGGAGGAAGTCATTGTTTCCTTAAGATAGCTCTGGATGACAATAGTAGAGTTTTTGGAAACAGTTGTTCTACAGAGAATCTTTATTTTGTTATGGATACCTTTCATTGTACTGAGAAAAAAAAAATTCTTCACTAAAGGTTGTTTTCATCAAACTTTATGAAGTTGAAACTAGTATCATATTTAGGCTAGAGTCTTTAACTATATCTATCAATAATAAAGATCGATTTTCTAAAATATTTGCTATTTATACAAGTGAAAAATCAAAATCTTAAAGAGAATTGGTGTTTTGTTCGTAAATGCCTAATGTAACCACTCACAACTGGTTTTATTATGAAAAGAAAAACAACTACTCTACAAAAATAGAAGAATAATCTTCTATGGAAAATATTTCTTGAGAATTTGTCCGTTAACGGGCAAAGAGTCTCTCTTACCTGCTAAATCCTGTAACACAAACATTGATGGACCTATGACTTCTACAATTTGAAATGGACCAAGCCACATTCTTTGAAAATTTGTATGTTTGCCTTTCTCTTCATGAGCCTTGTCCCATTTTAAAACTAAGTCTCCCATCTGAAAATCTTTTCTGGTCATTATGTTTGAATCAAAAGAGGATTTTACTAGTGCTTGATGATGAGCATGGGTTTTCTTAGCCTGTTCTCATTTTTTTTCTAATTTGATTATTTCCATTTGTCTTAGCTATAAGGAGGAAGTGGGTACTTCATCAATGTATTGAACTAGAGACAAAGAGGGAATTGCTAAATGAGTCGAAAGAACCACTTCTTTCCCATAAACTAAATTAAAGGGAGAAGTGCTGATAGAAGCTTTTTGCGTTAATCGGTCTGTCCATAAAGCATATATCAAAGCCTTATGCCAATTTTTATGATTTTGGTCAACTATTCTTTTGATAATCCTGATTAGGTTTTTATTTGTAGACTCAGCTAACCCATTTCCTTGTGGGTAATAATTGGCCGAATATTTAAGTTTGAATCCTCTTTTAAGTGCGAATTTAGTCATTGCATTTCCAGAAAAGTATGATGGATTATCAAACATTAAAGCAGAAGGCAATCCAAACCTGGTGATTATAAATTGATCTATGAACTCAATGATATTTTCAGCATTAGCCGTCTTGAGTGGAACTGCTTCTACCCACTTAGTAAAATAATCTGTTGCTGTAAGGATATATCTATGCTGCTTAGAAGAGTGAGGAATGATATCACCTATTATGTCCAATCCCCACTGACTGAAAGGTTGCTCAATGTTAACCGGTTGTAGTGGCAAGGATGGCTTCTTTTGTCTCCCAGCAGTAGTTTGGCAAACTTGACATTTCCTCACGTAACTGTGCGAGTCTTTAAATAATGTGGGCCAGTAATAGCATGCACACAAGATTTTATGTGCAGTAGCATCTCCAGCATAGTGTCCGCCTACTGGCCCATTGTGGAGTTCCTGCAAAAAATTTTCAGCTTCAGATTTCTCAAGACATCTAAGAAGAATAGAATCATAATTTATTCTAAAAAGAAAATCATTTATGAGCTGATATTGTTTGGCTTTCAACCTTAGAGATCTTTTCTTAATATGATCGAGGTGTGAAGGAGCATACCCATTCTTAAGATAATAAATGATATCAACGTATAATGATTCTGCATCGTTTAGGCTTACCTCGCACATTTGTACCTCTGCAGATGGAATTTTAGAAATTTGCGACGCTCCAGTCAGCATTTTGCAAAATCCTTGGCCTCTTATAATGTTTGGTGGTTTAATCTCAATGTCATATTCTTATAAGGCAGTAACCCAATTGGCCCTTTTCTCACCCACATCCTTCTGTACTAGAAGATTCTTTACCGCTGGAAACAGTACTATAATTTTAATATGGGTTTTGAGTAAAAAAGACCTGAAGTATTTGACTGCTTTGAAAATAGCATAAGCCTGTTTCTCCACATCTGAATAATTTAATTCAGCGCCCTGTAAATTTGAACTGAAAAAAGAAATTGGGGTTTCCGCTTTTTCTTGATTTGCTTGAGTAAGTATCGCAGCATATGACCTATCTGAGGCAAATGTATATAAAATAAAAGGCTCTGAAAAATTTAGAGTTGGTAAAGATGGAACATTAATAATAGCTTGTTTGATCAGGTTGAATGCTTCGTGTTCATCTTCACTCCATTTAAAATTTGAGTTCTTTTTAATCATGGCTTGCAAAGGAGACAAGATTTGTGAAAAATTTGGAACGAATCTCTTTACAAAGTTGATCTGACCAAGGAAAGATTGCATGGATTTTTTGTTATGAGGTAAGGATATTTCAGAAATCTCTTTGATTCTGTCGGAATTGATGTGAATTTCAGATTTTGACACTATGAATCCTAGAAGTTTCCCTTCACTTAATGTGAAAAAGGATTTTTTTGGGTTAAGTGAAATTCCATACCTTAAACACCGTTGGAAGATTTGTTTTAAATCTCTAAGATGGTCGCTTCATTTCTTGGAATACACGGTTATATCATGCAAATAAATTACTACAGATTTATTGACTAAACCTTTGAATGCGATGTCCATGGCTCTCTGAAATGTGGCACCAGCATTAATCAAACCAAATGGCATCTTTCGATATGTGTATGTGCCCCGTTTCGTTCTGAATGTGGTTTTTAATTGATCATCAGGATGTACCAACACTTGATTGTATCCTAAAAATCCATCCAAGAAAGGCATTAATTCTGAGCCCGCCACTGCCTGCAATATCTGTTACATAGGTGGTAAAGGAAAATTATCTTTTTGGCAGGCCTTGTTAAGGTTTCGAAAGTCAATGAAAATCCTAATATCTCCGTTTTTCTTTCTAACAGGTACCATATTGGAGACCCATTTAGAATGTCTGACGGGAAAGATTATTCTGGCTTTCAACAACTTATTGAGTTTAGTCTTTATTTGATTTTCTAAATTGGGATGGATCTTTCTCAACTTCTACTGGACAAGTTTTTCATTATCGATCATTGGAATAGTATGTTGGATGATGGAAGTGTCGTATGTTTTGAGTTCATCATAGTTCCAAGAAAAAACATTTTTATATCGTCTCAAAAGACGAATATATGCTAATTTTTCTTCATGGGCTAGGCTGAGACCTAGACTAATGTTTTGTGGTTTGGCATCGGTTCCTAGGTTTACTAATTCGTAATTCAAATTTGAACTTTGGAGTTTTGAATTGGTAGACCTTTTAAAACGATCTTTCAAATTGTGCAGGTCTTCTAACTTGACTACCGACTTAGGTATAGCATTGTTAGTGCTATCTTGTTGCAATTGTCGATCATGTTGGTCTTCGTCAATTATTTGATTGGAGTAGGATCCTTCAGATGTGAGGAAATTTACGATATCAGGATCGTCATTGAATATTCTCCAATTTGTGATGTTATCAGGAATAGATGGTCTAAAGATTAATTCTATTGAGAATCTATCTGGACTAAAATCTTCTGAAGGAATAAGCTTAGAAGCTACGTTAGCCAAAAGGTCTACACTTGCATTTTGGAGTCTGGGAATTGAAGAAATATTAAATGCTATAAAATGCTCAGTCAGATATTGAACTAAGGATTGATAATGTTTTAAATGACCTGATAAGCAATGTATAGTATTACGTACCTGTTTAACCACAATCTTAGAGTCTCTAAAATCTTGAAGGTACTTGACATCTAACCCGATTGCTTTGTACAACCCTTGGACCAAAGCCTCATATTCTGTTGTATTGTTGGTGCAATCAAATTTGAGTCTGCATGTTGGCATAATTTTATCTCCTTCTAGACTAATTAGAACGCATCCTGCTCCTGCTCCTTCGTTAGATTTAGAACCATCAAAAAATAATTTCCAAAACAAAGATTTATTTACAGGACTATCTAAAAAATTCATACATTTTGAACTATCAATTCGAGAAAAAATTTCAACTTGGGACAAAACAGAGTGTTCTAAATAAGGTGACGTGTGAGCATTAAAATTGCCAAGGAAAGAATCTACTGAGTAATTGCGAATAATGCTACTATTATATGCTACTGGTTCATTTTCCCCCTCTAGCTCCGTTACTATGTATTTCTGATGTAGTTCTCGTTCAACTTTTATTTGATTTGGTTTACCATTTTAGGGCAGCCACATGTGCAACCAGTCAGTTGTGAAGTATCCATGAATTTTTTCTGACCAATCCCTGCTAAGAATTAATCCATAAAATTCTGGAATATCAGCGACTAAAATGTCAATAACTTGACATACCTTTGGGTTGGATGACAACCTTATGGTTACCTGATTTAGTTCACCGACTTGAGATCGATCTAGCTGAAATATGCGCACAGCGGATTTCTGTCGTTGAACGTTTAACTTGGCACATATGGACTTTGGCAAAATATTCGATGAAGCACCAGAATCCACCAAGCAATTGTGCACATTTTTATTGAAAATTTCATAAGTAAGGAGAAATGGGGGAGTATGAGATCTCGATCTTCCTCCAATTAGAGCGATGTCATTTGGATCAATCTTATTGATCGCATTAGTTGGAGGTCTTCCCATGTTATGAGAAGCTTGTGAAAGTACAGTGGTAGGCAAAGGTGAAACTGGCACAGCATGTAATTCTTTCAACATTATCTTTTGTTGATGCTTTAACTTGCTCAATTCGTAAAGGGTGATGTTGGCCCTAGTCTTTTTCATATCTTCTATAATATTGTACTCCATTTCATCCGACACGATCAGTGTTTTAGATGGAGTTGATGCATCTGTTTGGACTGGGCTGGTTTGAGTCGCTTTAGATGTCATTTTCTTTGTTGCGACTCTATCCTTTATTGCAGAGCTTGCGCTCTTTGGTTTAGGGGTAGTCAAGGGAGGATCAAGCTGATTTCTACTTCGTGTGTTAACTAGGAATACTTCTTGATCTTCTTCTTGTGGGAGGATGAAATCCCACATTCCTTGTAACTCTACAACTTCTTCTTCATCGGTTTTCCCTTCAGTGGCAATTTCCTCTTCCTCTTCTTCAGATTCAACATTTGAAATAGCATTGGGTGGCTTTGAATCCATTGAAAGGACTCTTTTAAAAGCTCCGTAGGGATTTTTTGAAGAAGTTTCTGCTACTTGCTTCTTGATGTCGACCATTTCATTGGACATGGTCTTCAGAAATTTTTGCAATCCTTCCAAATCGAATGGATCTTTTGTTTGTTTCTTCTTGGAATCTTCCTTGAAGGTGACTTTCTTGGATTTTCGTTCCTCTATCACGGATTTCTTCTCTAGGGCTATTATACGTTTCTCTACTGCTATTGCTTCTTTCATGTTTTCTTCTAAGGTTGTTTTATTAGCCCTGTCCATGAAGATTTCTATGTTTGATGGTAGAGCAGTGATATACCATTCACTTTGTACTTCTTCGCTGGGCTGGGAAGTAGTAGGAATTTTATTTAGGATTTTATTGAAATGTAAATTGAAATCTTTGATAGGCTCTCTTGACTCAGCCCTAAGGTTAGATAGGTCGTTTATTAGCATTGCCGTAGACCTGTGATCACCAAACTTGGTCAGGAATTGCTCTTGGAAGATGTCCCAACTAGTGATAGATCCAGAGGGTAATGAGAAATACCATGATCCAACTATTCCTTGCAGAGTATAAGGAAAAAGTCGAACAACAACATCTTCATTAGTAACCCCATTAAGATTAATGGATAGCATAAAGTTGTTTATATGCTCTTCTGCTAGCATGCATGCCTCGAGATTAAATTTAGGCAGCCATTTCTCAGGATGGGCCAGTATTTGACTCAAGGGTGCAGGCATTAAGACTGCCCTATGGTTATTCCATGGAGATTGGGCCATTGTTGAACTACTAACAGAGGAAAGTGTAGAAGATGATCCCTGCGGTTGGGAAGATGAGGATATTACGATTGCAGATGATTGAGGAGGAGTTGTGGGGGTTCTAGTGGATGGATGGACAATGATCTGAAGCGGAGGAGTGGATGGTTGACTTCACGATGAAGAGGTTGAGATGGATGATGATGATGAAAGAGTTTCACTATTGGACTCCTTAGGTGATTTCCTTGCTCTTTTCCTTTTAGAAAGAGGTAATTCGGTTGGTTGAACGCCAAACTTTTCACTCTTTAATCTAGTCAGGGGATGAGTAGGGTTATATTGTGAAGTCACGTTGCCTTGAGATTTATCAGATCTTTGAGGAGAAATAGAAAATTGCTGAAGTTTTTGAATCAAAGATTCGACTTCAGGAGGTTCAATTGTAGATTGTTCTGAAATGTCAGGGTTTGTAGCAGCGGTTGATGCTCCAGTGACTTCTAACTCTCGATTTAAGTGTAATGGAGAAGTCGGGGGAGATGGTGAGGGCGATTTACTCTCAGAATGGTATTCAGATTTAGATTTACTTTCCATTCATAGTTCAGGCCCTCCTTCTAGCACCAAATATGTTGAAGCCCCGAAAATCAGGACTACAACAAAGGGGGTACCAACCCGGTCCGGACCTTGGTTGGCAGCTCCTTATCTGTTTGGTATAGTGGGTCTGACTAGGGATATGGGACCAGTTTCCCAATCTATGAGTGTGTGTGTGTATAATTTGATGTTCCTGATCTAACAGTTCCTAATTAAGATATTCTAATTCTAACTTTAATCTAATGTTATGCTATTGTATTCTAATAAGCAGCAACATCTAAGTCTATACTAACCCGGGATGTAATTATTTTACTATGCGATCTAAAAATGTTTCAAATAACAACTGGTAATAAAGATTATTTAGCTATTATGAGAAAAGAAATCAATAAGGATGAACCACTTTGCATAAAAAGTTAGACGAAACAGTTGTGTAAAACATATCGCATAATGAGCTATTCATACATTAAGCATAAATAAATATCTATCACCATACAAAAGTGCCAAATGATAACTCAGGAATTCATGCAATAATACATAAACAACTAAAATCTGTATATCACTTTAACACATAAGTAGAAATGGTTAAGAGATAAAAGTATCATTTATAACTAGTCCTACTCATGAGCTTCAAGCGATAATGATTTATCTCTCTTTCCTCTAACATCCACTAAGAGTACAAAAGTGCAACATCAGTAGCAGATATCAAATGCAAACATCAACAAATCCTGTTCCATTCATTCATCAAAACCTCCTCGGAGGGTGCAAAAGTTCATGTTTTGAGGACAAGTTTTTGATAAATTTCTGGACCCTTCTCTAAATGCATGAGAAGGGTTTAAATACTACTAACTAAATAACTTATTTACAAAGATTCAGGATGCGGTTTAAATGACCACCCTTTTTCTAAGAAAAAATAAAGTAAAAATATTTCTAAAATTAAATCTAATATCTAACTATTTCTGCATTTTCTCCTTAACGTTGCAAGCATTCAATATTTTCTTGAGTAGATTCGGCTGACTGTCTTCCACTTTTGGTTGAGCTAAGCAAACAGAATTGGCAAGAGCTTGCACCATCTTCTTAGCAAAATTGATGATATACTTGAGTGTCATCCACTGACTATGTGGCTGTACCGTGTATGCCCAGTAATAATCCCAGTTCAACTTGGTTAACCCTTGGATTGCTTCTGCCTTTTCTTTAGCTTTCTGTTTCCAGTTTGTTTTTATCATTTCTTTTTTGCAATTTTTTGGGCTTACAGGTGACTGAGTAGTTAGAAGCTTTCCTTCTCGAGCAATTTTCTCAGTGATGCGCGATTAGCGCTAGGCACTAATCGCGCATCAGAAACTGCCTCGGTTCTTTGATTCGGGCTTTTCTGATGCGTTTTTCACCTTTTGCGTCTCTTTCTCTTATTGGGTATAAAGCTCAAAATTTGTAAAAAGAATGATTTCATGAGCTCTTGACCCCGAGCATTAAACTGTCCGTCTCTGATATCAGCATCGCTCTATACCCATTTAACCATGGCTATATATGAAAGATCTGTAATGGATGGCTCAGTAGCATTTTGTGAATCTGTGGCTCTGTTACATGCGGTATCCATTTATAAGGGCACCTTTTGTCTGTCTTTGGACATTGGAGCCTTACACTTTTTCCCCATAGCTTACTACACATTGCTTTGTATAACTTTTGTTCTTCATTCTTGCAGTTCACAAGTGAGGAGAGAGTAATGATAATAAATAATGACAGGAAAGCTTTAAATGCCAAGGATATGCAAAAACATGCCATCTGACGTGAACTGGCTCTTCTAAAAACACAAAACTATATTTTATTAACAACTGGCATATAACTCATTAATTATCATTAAAGCGCGTAACCAGTTCTTTGTTTATGGAAAAACTTTTTCTTGAATATTGAGCCAGGAAAATCTGCGATGGAATGTTTCTGCAATTTGCATTGTTGTATCACATATCGTTGTATCGCATTACCGCAATATCTTCGTGCTATTCTATCGCAAGGTTGTTTGATCGCAATATCGCAAGATCGCGGATCGCAATATTGCAGGATCACGGATTGCTTAATCGTTTAATCGTTATGTGTATTTTATGCGATTTTGCGATATGCGATATCGCATATCAGCGATTTTAAGGTTTTCCAACGTGATTGTTTATTAATGCATGTGATGCGATGGATTTCATGTCACAATCTCACATTTTATCATTTTGACTCATAAGAAAATGCCCTATCATTCTTTGCGCGATGCGATATTTCTTAAGGAGCAACATATAAGCACTAATTGATTTTTTTTTATTTTTTTGACTAAGGGTCCCCACTTATATAGTGTTATTGCTAATACTAAATAAGGAAGGGGGTTGTTGGTGGCCACAACAAGAGGCAAGAGTTCGTTTCCAGAAAGATGTCACCTTAGAGCACATGGACACCATCGCAGACTACCAAGCTTGGCATCAGTACGCTACTGTCAACCACCATGAGGATGTCGAAGAGCTGGTCTTCCAACAGTTGTCTGAGTCATAGTGATGTCTTGCATGGCTTTCTCAAGCCTATTTTGTCTCACATGGTACATGTGCAGATTGTATGTAATGCCTTGTCAAGTGTAAGTTCATGTGTCAATAGTTGGGTGTAACAGTAATAAAGTAGATGAAGAGTCATGAGGGTAGATGAACTGTCAGAAAGGTGAATGTCAAGGGCCACCCCAACCTTTTCTATATATAGTCCCTCATAGATCATTCTAGAGGTGTTTGGTCATCCAAGATCCCAATAGGAGTATCTTAGAGAAATATTGGACAATATTGTAATGAGCCTCGGCTTCTCCACTGTGCAAAGCTAGTATATCTCTTTGGAGGAGCAGGAAATTGTGACTGTAATGTTTTGCTATCAGAACTAGTGGTTGGACATGGATGTATTGTATGATTGGAACTTACACTTCTTAATATAATAGAGCCAGCACGTTTCATGCATATGTTATATTGTGTTTGAGTTATCTTGTTTACTCTAAATGATATATGTATCTATTTTTTTACTTATGCATGTATGGACTATTCTGTATAAGTATGTACGAATCTTACTGAAATGTGTTGTTGGTTTAACCATCACTTTGGATTGCTTGGTAACTTTATTTCCAATTGGTGATGCATCTTCACTCATGTGCTCACTTCCAAGGCGCATGTTATTACAGTTTTCCAAGGGGCGCACTCACCCCACTTCCAATGTGTTAGAAGCGTTCATGCACATTCCTTGACTCGCTGCATTTTTCACATCGTTGCTACTAATAGGGACATCTTACTTGCCTCTGTGCAAAACCACATTCAAGGTGATACTGTATGACCCACTGGTAGGGCTCCTATATCAAACTATTTGAGGTTTAATTGGGACATCTTACCGGGGAGATCCCCTAACATGTTGGCGGGCCTAGCACCATCAAAATCACCACATATCTTCTCTCAGATAAGCTACCATATTCTGAGAAAGTTTATTTACAATATGTGATGTAAGCATATTTCAGTATTTGATATTAATTAAGTGAAGTGTTATTTTTGTTCTATCTTTGTATTTATGGTTATATCTCTAATATTTTGTGTCCCTATTTAGTTATGGATCAGTGGTAACGGAGTAGTCTACTCTTTCTCTTTTTTTTCTCTAAATGTCCCCAATGAGGTCTAGTTATAAAGGGTTAGGGCTCGAATTGGTTGAACCTTGACAAGAGCAGTCTTAGAAACCCCGATGGCCTCCCATGGTGGAAGAGAAGAAAAAATAGGGGGTAGGAGATCCTTTCTAAAACTTGCTAGAAGAAGACCTCGAGTGAGAAAGGAACATGATGATGGAAGAATTTGCCTAGATCCTTCGACGGCTACTCAAAGGTGATGCATGTCCTTCAAGTAGCCACTCTACAAGTGCCACACCCTTTAAGGTACAAGTTAACTTTGACATCTCCATATTTGAAGGTCAGATATATGTGGATGTCATAGATAAATGGTTAAATCTTCTAGAAGGATATTTTTTTATTCATGAATTTTCTAGCTGGGATATAATCACTTTTTCACTTCTAAAAGCTATCCCCCACATCAAGCACTAGTGGAAAACCTACTATGAGAAGAAAATGAAAGTACATTGTTGGATTGTTGGGGCCTAACCCAGGTTCAGAAGTGATTTAGCCAAACAAATCCTGAAACTATCAGCCCTTTCGGCAATAGTCCATTGTGCATGGACTGAGGTCTCACCCAAGGTAGTATGGAAGGGTACTGGAACCAGGTTTCCACACCCTAGCGATGTCTTTATGAAGGCTGGGAAGCTCATGAACCGATCCTTCATGCTTACGCTGCTCCACATAGCTGTCTAACCTTCGTGTGGCTCTGTAAAGGGTGCAAAGAGGCACGGTCTACATCCCTTGTTCTTACTGCATTATTATTATAGATCTTAACTTAATTTTGTGGGCCCAATATTCTTATCAATCATTCAACATTCGTAACAAGTGCGTGCAATCATAAACTATAAAGAGATGCATAAGACTATAATAGAAGCATAAACATACATATCTACGAATAGATGCACAATATTCCAGAATCAACTTAGCTTCCATTAATCTTTTGTTTCATTAAAATCCCAACTCCGGCCTACGCACTCAGCTGCAGGGGTCTGCGCACACAACTGTAGACTCTTCCAAGCCTCTGTGCACATAGCTATAGAGCCCATTCCCACTACTACGACCCAAGACTTGGACTTATAGACTCAGAGTGAATATCGCATTCAAAAACCCATATCGCTTAAGATCAATCCTAAAAATTGCCTTCTACACTCAGAGCCTTGCTCTATTTATACATTCTCGTGGTCCACGGACCATGGGTAGGCAGACACATTCTATATTAAATTACAATATTTTAGGGTAGACAACCCTAGACTCTCGCGCTCCGCACCCGCATTTCATGGGGTCTTACATTACTTTTGACCAAAATTCAGGCTACAAGCCCCGAAAATCTGCTATGGGGGGATACGTTGCCCAACAAGCCCCCAACGCAATCATCGTGACTCATCTCGAGTCACTCAGCTGGTGCAGTGACCTTTGCGCAAAGTCCATCCAATTGTGCCTATGTAGCATGAAGGTCTGCAACTCACCATGCTATCGTTGTCTGTATTTTCTCTCTTTCTACTTTAGAATCATTTGCATCTGACTTGATCTTCTATTGTGATGCTAGCCTCTAGTACCTATGTTTCTAGTCCCGCACCTCTGTCTGGCTCCTCAGGTCGCGAAGACTATGCTTCGATCCGTTAGTCAGATAGTCGGCCCACCCGTGTACGACTTCAGGTGACTGCCATTTACTCTTCCTAGGAAGGGCTCTCCATTAAGTTTGACTAGCTGGACCGTGCCTCCGTTTGTGACCTCTTTTACCAGATATGGTCCCAACCAATGTATTCTTAATTTTCCCAGAAATTTTTCGAACTTGTTGTCATATAGCAACACTAAATCATTTATCTTGAATGTGCGCAACTTGATATGGCAGTAGTGCCAAGCTTTCTCGCCTCGTTTCTGTACATGCTGATGGAATCCCATGAGAAATCATTCTTCCTCAAGTTCTTCCAATTGCGCAAGCCTCTCTTCCAAGGCTTCACAGTCTGACATGCCTATCATCGCTGCTATCCGTAAACTAAGTATGATGTATTCCATTGGCATGACTGCTTCCATGGCATAGACTAACGTGAAAGGTGTCTGACTGGTCAATTTCTTGCATGTGGTTCTGTATGCCCATAATACGGCAGATATGTGCAAGTCCTAGTAATTTCGCTACTTATTACATACTTTGGTCAGTGCAGTCTCTAGAATCTTGTTGAATGCTTCTATTGTTGCATTAGCTTGCGAATGGTATGAAGTACTTTGCTGGTGATACATGTGGAACTCCTTGGTGAGTGCGCTAATAGTTTCATTTAGGAAGTGCGTTCCGCGGTCACTCATTAAAATTTTCGGGCATCCAAACCATGTCAACATGTTATCAAAAAAAAATTTCATAGCTGTAGCAGCTAAGCAGTCCTTAACAGGCTGTGCTTCCACTCATCGAGTCAGGGACTTTGTTGTGGTGATGATGTAGCACGCGCCCGTCTTCCCCTAAGGTTTGATTGGCCCCACAAAGTCTATTGCCCATTTTTTGAATGGTTGTAGCGTCATCTGTGGATTGAGTGGCATCTCATCCCTTCGCGATGGTTTGTTAGTCTATTGACATACATCGCAGGCCCAACAGTATGCTTTTGAATCCTAATGTGGGGTTGGCCACCATAGTCTGGCACAAAGAATCTTCTGTGCAATCGCCCTCCTCACATAGTGTCCTCCTGCAGCCCCCCCATGTGCTTCTGTGAGGATCTATCCTCATTCAAATTCAGGTACATATCTTCGTAATATCTCATCGTTTCCCATTTTGTAAAGGTGCCCCATGATGACAGAAAAATCTGTCATGCGTACCACCAATTCCTTCTTCTGCTGGAATGAATATCCCTATGGCGCAGTCCCTGTGGTTAAGAAATGGATTATATCTTCGAAGTGGCCATCTGTGACACACATTGCATAGAGTTGTGCATCAGGTAGTCCTTCTTCCAAATTTGTTGGCTCCTCACCATTCTCAATTCGTGATAGGTGATCTAGTCCTACATTTAGGCATCATGGCTTTACGATGACCTCGAAGTCATACTCTTGAAACAGTAATAGCCATCAACATATGTGACCCCCCAACACAGGCTTGTTCACCAGGTATTTCAACATAGAATGATCGGTATACATATTGAAGTGCCCACCAAGTAAGTTGTGGCGGTATTTCTGGAGCACATATACCATTGCCAATCCTTCGCACTCAGTAGTAGAATAGTTCTTTTCGGCTTTGGATAGTCACCGACTCGTGAATGTGATCAGGTGATCCATGCCTTCTGCACCTTCCTACATAAGTACAGTGCCCAATGCAATACACGATGCATCAACATGTACATGAAATTCAATGTCCCATTTTGGGAAGACCAAGATGGGAGTGGATGCCACTTTTTCCATTAGAACCTCCAAACTCTTCTTACAATCATTGTTCCAACAATATGTACCATCCTCTTTCAATAACTATTCCATTGGTGTTGTTATTTGTGCATAGCTCTTAATAAATTTTCTATAGTAACTAGTGTGCCCCAACGTGGTGCGTAGTTGTTTGACACTTCATGGTGCTTCTAGATTGAGAATAATGAAAATATTCATAGGGTCCACCATCAGGCCTTCTTTGCAGACCACATGGCTGAGCAGATTTCCAAAGGGGACGAGGAAGGTGCACTTCTTAAGGTTCAGCACAATCTGGTGTCGTCGGCAAGTATCCCGCACCAACTGTAAGCTTGCTATAATGTGTTTAACTAACTGAAATATAGTCCAATCATCCAGATAGACCTCCAAAAACTTGTGGATGTATTCCTTGAACGGGGCCACCACTACGCGTGAAAATATCACTTACGCATTCTTTAGTCCAAAGTGAATAACGATGTATTAAAAACAGCCCCATTTAGTTGCGAAGATTGTCTTGCTCCTATCTTCTGGTGCGATCTTGATCTAATGGTACCCTGAGAAACCATCCTTGAATGAGAACGCTTCCTATCCACCAACATTTTCCAATACTTCATCTGTAAATGGTGTCAGGAATGGATCGTGAACACAGGCATCGTTAAGCTTCCTGAGGTCCTCACAGATTCTAATTTCACCCTTCTGTTTTTTCTCCTGTGCTACCATAAGACTCACCCAGTTTGATTCTTCCACTGGTTCAATAATTCTGGCTGCAAGAATTTTGTCTAATTCTTCATGGACCTTTTCTTTATACTTCAGATTCAACTAGTAAGGTCATTGCTTAACCAACTTCGTGTCTAGTTTTAGAGGGATCTTCATCATCCCTAAGTCGCCAATGATCTCCTTTAAATCTGTGATTTTGGTCGGGAAAAAATCTTGATATTTGCGAAGTAACTCGGTGACCTTATCTACCGTCGCATCATCCCAATAGTCCCCAAGTGCCGCGTACTTTGGCTCCGTGTCTGTACCAATGTTTACCTGCTTTTTCTTTAGCGGCGCAGTGGTGTTGGGGTCCTCAATTGATCGTCCTCAAACTTCACAACACCCTTCAGTTTCTGGAATATTAATGTTTCAGGGGTCATCATCATCATCCTCTACTTGTACATTATAACATTCTAGGGCATGGCTTAACTGGGTTGCCCATGCTGGTTGAACTACCTCCCATGGTTCTTGTGGTATTTTGAAGATAGTGGCTTCTATGGCTTGCAGCTTGTCATCAATAGTATTCGACCATCGGTCTTCAAATGTGAATGTTAACAAAAATCCCTCGCGCAAAACATCCCATTCGCTCGTACCATGTTGGAGTTCTGTCTCGGTGTACTAGTTCATGGGTATGACATCGAGGGTATGGTAGAATAAGTTTACCTATTCTGGCTAAGGTTCTTCTCCATAGGCCTTGATCCATTTTGCAAGGTGTGTGCGCGGGTCATCGCTTCCATCGCATTTATCTGCTAGCCCTAGTTCTGGTTTCCCAAATCGTAGCCACATCATCCTCCTGCAGCCGTGCTAGTTCTCAAAATTTCCTTGATGTGTTCCCCACCAATGCACAAGTGTCGCATGCAGCGCCCACTTCAATGCATCAAACCGTTGTTGCTCCAGTACTGTGCTTTCAAACTTGCTCAAGAATTCATCCACCACTGTCAATCCATCATATGTCAGTAGATCTCGGGTCTAGGCTGTTATGTAATGCAGTGATCTAGTCATCATGTTGCAATTCAGTGTTGTTACTTTGTTCAACTGATTGTGCCAGTGTTAGTCTTCTTCATCTAAATCCGAGGTGCAGGAACCTGCGTTCTCCCACGAGATCCCTCCGTCTGCAGTCGGATTCACCCAATCCTGATCCTGCGCAGTTATTTTATAGATACAGTCTAGCTCATCGTCACTTCCATCATCACACACAGGTTCAGTGTAGCACGCTCCTAGAGATGGGTCTAGTGGAACTATGATGTGTAGGGAATTTTTTTCGAATATCATCTTTTTCTTCCTTAGATTGATGACTCCATTCATATGAGTGTCCTATTCTATTCCTAGCAACATAGGGTAAGGGTTGCTATCATCCACAGTCTCTATTACCTCGAAGTCCGTCTGCATGCTTGCACCTTCGATATCCACTGTTACCCCTTGCAATCTTCCCATGGGCAAGATATTTTGTTGGTTATCCATTCACAATTGAATTAGGGACCAGTACAATGTGGGCCTGCCCATGCATTCCCATGTCTACTTTGGTAACACATTTGTATCCGAACCAAGGTCTAGGATTACCTGATCCATTTCGTACTTGCAAATCTATGCCGTCAATCTCATTTCCCTCCTAGTGCGTAATTCATGCTTTCCCAGTTTCCAGACTACGCGTGGTTTACCTGACCCTCCGCACCTAGTTATCAATTCCCATAGTCCTTTAACCACCTTATTATCACACAGCAATTTCATGCATGTCTCTAAAAATTTAGTTAGTATAGAAGGATCCACCCCTGTCTCTAGTTGATCCTTACTTCCTGAAGTAGAGGCCTCCGTGAAGCTCTTCTTTGCTTCCATAAATGTCTCCTTTGTGCGTTCCAAGTCAAAATCAGGTTCCTTTGTAGGAGCCTTGTGAACGCATGTATCCTCCTCGGGCTGCTTCCCCTGTAGTTGTGCCACTTCGATGCACCATATTCACATTTGGGTCTTCTTCGTGCAGTTCAAACCTCATCATTTGGATATTCTCAGTCGGATAGGTTGTAGTACCCCTTTCTCATGCATCTGTGCGATCATTGTAGGACAATCTATCATTTCATGATCAAACTGCTCACAGTACGACCAAGATATTCTCGTTGGGTTGGTACAATTGCGAGCATAGTGCCTTCGTCCTCCGTAATTGTAATAGATTAGCTGTTCGTGGCCCCTTCCTGACCCCATTCCTCCTTTTCCTTGACCTCGCCCTTGAAATCTAGCATGCACCATCCCCACGACTAGGTCAAGCCCTAGCGCTTTCCTCTGCATTCTATATGTTGGGGTTCACTCCATCATTAACTCGTAGCTGTGACAGGTACGCTCATTGTGGCCCACTGATCTACAAAAATTGCAAAACAGCTACTAGGGAGTATGTGTATACTTCTGCAGCAAATGACAGTTGTCCATCATGTGCTTTCCTCCCACCTAACAGATCATGCACTAGAGTGCAAGTGCCGCACTTGGCCTTGCCTATGCCTCTGGTCTCAACAATATTGGTCCCCCTCCTGCCAAGTAGTTCACGAATACTAGATAGTGATCCTTGTCGTGGCCCTGGCCTTTACATTTTATGCACCACACTTCTTCGCGTGCCTCTGGCCACGATGCCCTATCCTACTTCAAACTCTGCATCTCCAAGCATAGATTATGTAGTTGCGCGTGGATTTATTGGACTCCGAACCCCGGATCCTGTATCAGTGTTTCATGCAACCTCATCACCATTTCCAACACTTCGGCCTAGGTTGAAAGCTTATATTGTGACAGCGCCGCACTCAGGTGAGGTGTAAAAGACGCCACAAACCTTGTGTGGTGGTGTGCATCCGTTAGCATCATATTAGCCTCACAAATCGTACTCTTCAGTCTCTGATCCAAATCCTAGGGGGTCTCTCCTGGAAGCATCGCGATCTCTTTAAATCCGATGATTGACTATGTCTCTAATTTCGACCGGCTAAATTCTCTGTTTAGCGCATTCTGGATCTCCACTATTCTTGCTTTTGGGTGATAATTCGAGTGCTTGATATGCCATTTCAACACGCAATCCTGTAGTGCGCTTACCGATGTGGCCTTCTTAATGTTGTCATCCGTGACCCCTTGTGCTTCGCACACTACTCTTACCATGAACCAGAACTAGTCCAGATCCTCATTCCCTACTCCTCTGAATATGGGTAGCTTGATCGCGCTTGCCATGTTGAACTGTGGGGGTGGTGGAGGTGGGGTGGATGAAGATCGAGGTGAAATAGGTGGAACAGGTGAAGGCGTAAGTGGAGGTGATAGCTACAGAATGCGCTACCTTATCAAACTGACTACACTTCTCGAGGAAACCTGAGCGCGCTCTTCCTCACTCGCTCATGGAGGTGAAATTAAAGGACTGTTTCCTAACCCATTCGATCCCTCTGTAGATCTTTTCGCTCCACGTCGTTCCAATCATTAATGTATTCGCATAATATTCTTTTCACATAACAACATCTTAATCCAGGTATTCCGGGATTTGATGTACCTACCTCGCGGTCCCTTAAGAAAACGTCGTTCTACTTCGCTATAGCTCACAGTTGTGTCTATCGCGAACTCAGGGATAAACCCTCGTATTATCCGATCAAGCCAATGGTCCATGACCCACAAGATCTTATCTTCTGATGCCTCTAGTCTGCGCACTAATTCTGGAGTCCACACCATCGGTTGATCAATCTTGTACCTTCCATAGCTGTCGGCTAACCTCACAATCCAATCATACAGCTCTGAAGAGAAGGACACAAATAAGATGTCGTGGATTTCCATATATACGTAGCGATCCAACCACCTCTTCTCAGATATCTTCGGAGTTCTATTTTCCTGTGTCACAAACTCGTGAAGATTCTGATCCAACCAATCTTTAATTTCCTTCTTCGTAGGGTTCCAGTGTTTCGACATTAGACATCCCTTAGGAAGATCTCGGTCTTGGCAATAAAACCATTTGTTGGCTTGTTGGGACCTGACCCAGGTTCAAAAGTGATTTAGCCAAACAAATCTTGAAACTACCGGCTCTTTCAGCAACAGTTCGTTGTGCGCGGATTGAGGTCTCACCCGAGGTAGTATGGGAGGGTGATGGAACCAGGTTTCCACACCCTAGGGATGTCTTGGTGAAGGCTAGGAAGTTCACGAACCGATCCTCTGTGCTTGCAATGCTCTACATAGTTGTTAGACCTTAGTGTAGTTCTGTAAGGAGCGTGAAGAGGCATGGTCTAGATCCCTTGTTCTTACTGTGTTATTATTATAGATCTTAACTTAATTTTGTGGGCCCAATATTCTTATCAATCATTCAACATTCATAACAAGTGCATGCAATCATAAACTGTAAAGAGATGCATAAGACTATAACAAAAGCATAAACATACAAATCTATGAATAGATGCACAATATTCCAGAATCAACTTAGGTTTTATTAAACCTCTGTTCTGTTACAATCCCAACTCTGCCCTGCGCACTCAGCTGCAGGGGTCTGCGCACATAGCTGTGGACTCTTCCAGGCCTCTGCACACACAGCTACAGAGCCTCTTCCTACTACTATGACCCAAGACTTGGACTTACAGACTCAGAGCAAATATTGCATTCAAAAACCCATATCGCTTAAGATCAATCCTAAAAAGTGCCTACTACACTTAGAGCCTCACTCTATTTATACATCCCCATGGTTCGCGGACCATGGGTAGTCCGACACATTCTATATTAAATTACAATATTTTAGGGCAGACAACCCTAGACTCTCTCGCTCCGCGCCCGCATTTCATGGGGTCTTACATTACTTTTGACCAAAATTCAGGCTAGAAGCCCCAAAAATCCATTATGGGGGGATCCGTTGCCCAACATATACCCTCACTATTTTCAGCCGCACCTACTTGGAATTTGTTCCTAAACACCATCAAGGAGCAGTACTACCCTCCTAGGTGCTATGATGATAACTACATAAAGTGGATCACACGGCGGTAGAGAAGCTACCAATACGTGCTTGAGTTTACCAAGTATTTTCATACCCTTCGCACGAAGTTGGGTATCGAAGATTCTGAGTGACATTTGGTACTCAAGTACCATGACTATTTACACAAGTACATCTAGGATGAGATGGATTTCCTAGACATCTCCTCGCTCAACATGGCGTACTAATATGTTGTCAATATTGAGCAAACGTTTAAACAAAATAAGTGAGTCTTTAGATCTATGAATCCGAAGCAAGGGAAAGGCACCACTAGACTACATAGAAAAGGACAAAGCAAAGGTGGGGTGACTTAGGATAACCCACCAAAGCCACAAGCAAGGAACAACACCATGAAGATAAAGAAGGACTCAGGAAAATGGTTTGAGTTCCATAAGAGCTCCACTCACAAAACAAGTCAGTGTCAGGCCAAGCAGCCACTAGTGGTCGAGCTGAAGGCTTCCGAGTCAGACACATGTTCTGACTCTAAGTCAAAACCTAACAAAGGGAATGACAAAGGGAAGAAAGCCATTAGCATGGAGCCCAGTGCCACTGTGGCCACTGCCACGATCCAGAAAAATGAGCCTGAAGATCCAAAGGAGGGGGAATGCCTCTTCCACTCATAGGTGTGGATGAAGGGTTCTCTGCAACATTTCATTTTCAACCCTGGGTGACAAACAAACCTCACTTCAACAAAGGTCATGAAGTAGTTGGGCCTACTGACTATAGCACATCTCCAGGCGCACATAATCAGGTGTCTTCATCAAGGATGATATCTTCGCGTTAGTCAGAAGTGTCACCTTCCCTCCAACATGAAGCCCTTCACAGATGAGGTACTGTGAGATGTTTCTTCTCTTGAATTTTTTGATGTATTATTAGGAAAACCATATCTATGGAAGTGGCATGTTGTATATGAGTCTAGACCTCGCTCTGTGATTATTACTTTGGGAAATAAGTTGTAATGGATACCGGAGGTTGCCCCACCTACCACCCTCTCTTTGATCACACAAAAAATGCAATAAAATCATTTGAGAAATTTGTTTTCCTTGTGATTCTCCCTTAGGGAGAAAAGAAGATTGTGGCCATGACTTCTAGATAGGGATCCTTTGGATATCAGTAGCAGATCGAAAAGATTGTGGAGGAGTACAGGAACATTTTTGCCTCACCTACAGGGGCTTCTCTACACTGTCAGGTCAAGAACTCCATCAATCTAACCCCAAGCAGCTCACTACCTAATGGGCCAATCTATCAATGCTCTGTTCTAGAGAACAATGAGATCAAGAGGTAGATTCAAGAGCTGTTACTTCAGGCCAAGCTCATCACCCTATGGGATTATGATTGTATAGGTATAAAAGAAGGATGTGACCTCAAGACTCTGTATTGACTATCTGGAACTGAAAAGGAACATTATTTGGAATAGGTACCCAATACCACAGATTTATGACCTTCTGGACCAAATCAAGGGGGCCAAATATTTCATCAAGATTGACTTGAAGTCTGGTTATCACTAGGCTCCTATTGAACCCTCCGATGTGTGGAAGACTGCCTTCAAATCAAAGGAGGGCCTTTTCAAATGGTTGGTCATGCCTTTTGGGTTAACGAATTCCCCCAAAACCTTCATGAGATTAATAGACAACATTTTGTGATACTTCACCAATGCATTCGTGGTGGTGTATTTAGATGACATCTTCATTTTCAGCCAGAGTTTGGAAAACCACCTCCACCATATTCAATAGGTCCTCCAGACCCTACAAGAACACATGTTATGTGCCAATTTCTAGAAATGCACTTTTGGCATGACCCAGGTTTAATATATAGGGTACATCATTGATGAGTAGGGTGTGCACCTGGACCCAGCCAAGATACAAGTCATTCAGGATTGGCGAGCCCCAACCACTCTGAGAGAGCTGTGAAATGTTTTTGGTATCGCCAATTTCTACAGTAGTTTTGTGTTGGACTTCTATCATATCAGTTGGCCTTTACGTCAAGTTATCAAGGGCGAAGAGAAAGAAAAGTTATTTTCGTCCAAAACCCAACAATAAGCGTTTGCTGAGTTGAAGCAACAACTCTATTCTGCATCAGTTCTCACATTACCAAACTTGCAACAAGTATTTGAGATAGAGATAGATGCATCCAACTATGCTATTGGGGTGGTTCTTACTCAGGAGGGGAATCTAGTGGCTTACCATAGTGAGACACTTTCAAATAGTCCGAAAGTCTCCCACCTATGACAAACAAATGTATTCCATTATGCAGGCCTTTGTTCATTGGAAGCATTACATTCTCAGAAAGGAAATGATGATCCACACAGACCACTGGCCCCTACTGTTCGTACAGACACAATGGAATTGTCATAATGATCTTCATCAGAAATGGTCCACATACCTAGAATAGTTCCATTTAAACATTAAGTATAAGAAGGGCAACAACAATAATGTTGCAAACTGCCTCAGTCGACAACTAGTCATGTCGCGGATCACTGGGCTCGACTCCTATGGGCATGAGACCTCGAGGTGGTCACGTATTTACAAGAGTGATCCAGAATTCAACAACATATACCGAACACTCCTGAAAGGTAAGCAAGTTCCAGGTTTTCCCCTTGAGGATGCACTGTTCTGCCACCAGGGACACATCTGTGTACCTTCAATTGAACGTGCCAAGATGATTTGGGATGCACATTAGATTGAAATCGTTTGACATTTCAGAGTATAAAAAATAGTGGCAATACTGCAAAAGTATTTTTATTGGCCAAACCATCATCAAGGTGTTGGGAAGTACATTATATCTTGCATTGTGTATTTCATTGCCAAACCAACCATTAAGAAGCAAGGCCTACATACTCCTATGCCTACTCCTAGTCGACCTTGGGAAACCATCTCCATGGATTACATGTTAGATCTTAATTCTACTAAGCATGATAATAACTACGTTTTCGTAGTCGTTGATGGATTCTCTACGATTTCCATTATGGATGCCTGCAAGAAGAGTATCATAATGAAGGCCACTGTTAAGCTCTTGTTTGAGTGAGTGTGGTTACACTTTGGGATCCCAAATTACATTGTCTTAGATCGAGATAGCAGATTACTAAGTACATTTTGGTGAAGTCTCTAGTGGATGTTGGATACCAAACTTACTAAGTCCATGACTTTCCATCCCAAAATCGATAGCCAAACAAAGGATGTCAATAGGATGATCGTACACATTCTATGCATGTACAACTTGAAGAATCCAATCACATGGGATGAAATCCTCACCTATGTCTGACACAACTAGCACAAAGCCCTCCATTTCTCAATAGACCAGAACCCCTTTCATGTAGGGCTACGATTCTATCCATTATGTCCCATTGATGTGGCCATACCATCTGTAGCTACTCAGATAGATTCATCTCACATCCACTCTAAATCCGACAGGGCTGAAAGCTTCATTGAGTGCATTCAAAACATCCATCAACATGTCCATGATATATTGGACAGAGCCATTGCTAAGTACAAGTAGTGTCATTATCATCATCGTGTGCCGCACAAGTTCGAGGTGGGAAAAAAAGTTTGGCTACATTTACAGAAGATGACCTCACTCAACCCCACCGTAAGCTTCACCCACTCCGATATGTGCCATACACCATAACCAAGGTTGTAAGAGACAATTCCATTGAGATCAACATTCAACCGTTTCTTGTTATGCACCCAGTGTTCAATTTAGACCACCTTCGACCATACTTTCCACCATTGTTGAATAGAGTCAGACATTACAGAACAACTAACACCAACAAAGCTAATCCCAAAATGCATGGAACAAGATAAAACTGATTAGATCATGGAAACAAAAATCAACAACACTCTCCAATAGAGGATTCAATTATATCGAGTTGTCAAAGCAGGTGAACTCCTTCACCAGGGCAAGTGGTTCATTAGGGACCAGGTTCAATAGAAATATCCTCACCTCATGGAGCCTTTGTACACAAGGGGACCATTGCTTCCTAAGGAGGGAGGAATAATATAGGTAGATATTGGTGAACTTTCCTATTCCGCCTAGACCTCTAGTTGGTTTCATCTGTTTCCTTGTTTATTACAACATTTACTATTTTTAGCATTTTTTTGGGTCCTGAACTTCTGGATCAGTTTTGACCCCCTAAATGACAATTTTTGGAGGTCCATATTATGGTCATAGTTGTAGGTAGTGGCCTGCGACAAATCCTAGAGCACTCGGAGATATATTTCCAACAAGGTATCATACACGCTAAACAGAGATAATATGACAAAGTTACGATCGGGGAAGTTGGCTACCCAACTAACCCCATGAGGCCCACAAACTTTTGGTGTTCCATCTCCTGGGGTTAGGGTTTTGGTTTTTTAGGGTTTTCACTTATTGTTCAATAATAAATAGGCCCTTGAGCCTCATTGTAACATAGTTCAGAGACATGTAGCCACCACATCGCTTCTCATAGGTAAGTTAGCATCGCTTGAGCTAGTTTATTAACATTATGTTCGTAAGCATATTTCAGTATTTAATATTAATGAAATGAAGTGTTATTTTTATTGCATCTTTGTATTTATGGTTATATATGTAATTTGTTGCATTCCTATTTAGTTTTGGATTTGGAAAATACATAAAATTGTATTTAATTGGTAGTAAACTTCAAAACATAAGATAGGTGTGAAAAATACATTATCAGAAAATACCTATAGCCCAAGAGTTACTTCAAAAATCTTCCCTAAGATTGCTTCAAGACCTCCTAGAAATTCACCAAAAAAACTGGTAGAGTTTCCCCTACAACCAAGATTTCTCCCCCCTTTTACATTTCAAAATGAGGCATATATATAGGCACTCAAGAACTTAGTTCCTTCTCTAAAACCACTAGTGGTATTTGGAAAACCACTCAAAATTTGTTACGAAGTTTCTAGTTGTATTATAACTAAATTACTCTAGAATTTTCTTTAAATATATGTTGACTGTGGGGTGGGCCCCTTCTGATTTGGCTTTGATAGCTCCTATATCTCTCTTGGTTAGGTGATGCCTTCCTTCTCTCCCTTGGGGAACTACCTAGTCTGGGTGCTAGAGTGCATGAGGCACTAAATTTGGTGTGTTGCCGACGGTGTTGACATACGTGTCAATGGTGCAACCACTCTTTCTAGGGGTATTGATGATGTTGGTGGCTATGCTAGTACTAAAGCGAATATCAAGGACAATGCTGATTGATGGAGCCTTGTATAATGCATCGAACTTCTTGTACTAGAAGCTAGATCTGTAGATGTTGTTTGAAATTTCTATATGAATCCCTAGTGAGAAACTCATTTATATAGCTCCATTAAAGTCCTACATTCTCTGCCATATGGGATGCCACAAGACGAAGCCTGAATAATGGTGCCATATAGAATGGTCATGTCTTCATATTCAATCCTACTATGTTCCATAAAAATGTTATTAAGTGAGAATAACACTTCATAATGATCATTGTATAACTCCATGATCTATTTTCCCAATATGGAATGACTTTCTATCTTGAGGCCTCTATGACATTCCTTGAACTCAACCAAGAGTCTCAAGAAGGGTTCTTTAGGAAATAGGCTTCCTTCTTCATGAAAGAAAGTCATAAAACACTTGCGTTGAAGCATTTTACACTTTCTTTTGAGTGCTTCTACCTTTCCCATTAAGGTCCTCACTTTTCTTTAGCCATTATTACCAATTCACTTTTCCCTATTACCTGATTTTCTCTGGTTACCCACTCAAACCTATCTAGATTTACCTTTCAAATCTCTTCCTTTGACATTTGGTTTTGGAAGTCTACAATGATTTTCACCTTGGAAGATGAACCTCCTGTCATTCCCTCCTTATGGTCTTTGCCATCTTTTGCATAAATTCCAAATGTTTTTGGTATTTCTCCACCACCTTCATTACATGCCCCCAGATCACGTTCTGGAGAATTTAGAGGTATGGATTATTAGATTCATTTATCATCAACATCTCTAGCTTAGTATTAAGGATTGCTATAGATTCCCTCACCTAGAGAAATTTAGTGTTGGCTTCTTCCAATTCTCACCTCTCATTTCAGAGCTGGTGCCGTGAATCCTCAATAGTCAAAATGTACACTTGATTCGATAATACTTAGATAGAGTTTAATAATTCCAAGGATGCTATAAATGGTTCCTAGTCATTGATTTTGTCATGATGTATGCATATTTCTTTACCCTTTCCCTTGACATCTATATATCTTCCTGTAGATGAAGAAACCATTTGGAAAGATGGAAAACTAATGAAATTTCTTATTTAGGAGGACCAAGAAGGCACCAAGAGAGTTATTTCAAAAATTCCAGTAGTGAAAAAGAAGAAGAAATGTGTTGTGGAATGTGAATAATAGGTTGGCATACAAGCTTTCTCAAATTTAGGACCTACAAAAGAAGACGTGGAAACAAAATAAAATATTAGGGTTTATGAGCTTGAGTAAGGATTTAGCATTTAAACTAGTTACCTTTATCTAATAATGAACTTGTGACTTTATTGTCACTAGTATATGCAATTTCTTAGCTTGAGGGATGAATTTCCTTGAAGTGGGAGGAAAACAAAGCCTGCAAAACTAGACCCGAGCTTAATTGGTTTAAATTAATCCATTTTTTTGCACAATAGGGATTTTAAAAGGGGAATTTATGAAGGGAAATTCCTATACAACTTCACCTATGCAAATTATGTGCTTATTTACTAGATTTGGAAAATTTAAGAGTTACAGGAGAGAAAGGGTCGGAACAGGTGGTGACGATTGGAAAATGCCAAAAATAGTCTTCTACAGGTCCTTTTATACCGATTAACATGTGACTCATGTGGGGTCTTCCTTGGTGGGAAAATGGGAGTGATGTCACCCCAACATTAGTAAAGCATGGATTTAGACACGTGACTAGATGATGGTTCATGGTGACTCAATATACATGACGTTTTTGATAGTATGTCACTGGGATATAGGTAGATTGGGCATGGAGAACATTTTTCATCCTTCACATAGCTAAAGAATCAACTGTGGAAATGTTATATTGAGTGTGAGGTGCACTAGGGGTGACATGTAGCATCAATTGCATTCCTTTCTAATGCTATCATGCTCACAACCCCTCTATGTGGGATCATCTAGGTGATCTAATGCAAATCCTTCTTGGTCATTTGATTTGTAGGTCTGCAAGTCCATCTGGGTTTAGGTGACGTCAAACTGATGTGATTTAGAAAGTGGGGTTGAGCCACATTGTTCATGACTAGATGAGATGTGATGACATGGAAAATGATAGGGCGATGACATGGAGGGTGGCATGGATGTTGTAGTTTAATGTGCAAAGGTTTGATGTGGAGGATAAGAGGATATCTAGAGAGTGGTGGGAATGAAATGGTGTGGAGTAGTGTTAGGACAGAGTCTAACATAGTGGGTGACACGTGTCGACTTTCTATGTAGGTTAGGAATCATACTTGGAGACTGTCGGAGTTGTACAAAGAGACTTTGATGCTAACACATGGATTCTCTACACCTCCTTTGTGCGTTAAAATTTGTAGCTTCTCTTCCAAAAACTTGCCTTTGGTCTTGAAAA
This sequence comes from Pinus tabuliformis, assembly GCA_031772625.1. NCBI lineage: Eukaryota > Viridiplantae > Streptophyta > Pinopsida > Pinales > Pinaceae > Pinus > Pinus tabuliformis. The sequence goes on from CM062819.1 coordinate 377,698,404, forward strand.
TTCATTGGAGGGGTGTTCTGTTTAACACTAACATTGGTTCCATACAGGACAACAGGCCCCTGCATTTTGTTGAGAACTTGTAGTTCAGGTACCTTCCATCATTCGGTTACGGAACCTCCTTCTGGAGAGAATTGTTTGCCTATTCTTATGTCTTATTGAAAAACTACAACTACTTTGCATAGCAACCAACGAGTAAGATGTGATTTTTTTTTTATTGCTTTTTTTATATCACTTAGGTGAATAACTTCTTCAAGAACCTTCAATTGACAGGGTTCCAAGGAAATCTCCATTAAGTGTCTCTAGATGATAAAGATTTTTATCAAGGCCTTATTGTACTTTAAATGGGCCAATCCATAGATTATCAAACTTTCCATGCTTGCCTAGATTAACTCAAATTTAGTCCCATTTCAATATTAGATCTCCAAGTAGGTCATGTTCCTTTTCCCTTTTATCAAATACAATTTTCAACCTTTGTTGGTGGGCTTCAACTTTACTCAAGGCGTCTTCTCTCTATTGTTGAACGTCTTTCATTTGATAGATCCTTCTCTGCATTAGCTAATGTATAGTGCCTCATCGTATAGCAACTTCATCATTGGCAAGGTAATATTCAAAGGAAAAACCACATCCATTCCATAAACTAGCTGATAAGGTGAGGTTCCAATGGCTCACTTGGTAATGATTTTCTCTACCCACAAAGCATATTTGATATTTTTATTCCAATTCTTCTTGTTCTTAAATAACATTTTCTTAATACTTCTTATCAAATTCTTGTTTTGTGATTCTTCTAGTCCATTTCGTTGAGAATAATATGTTGTGGAATGCACCAATTCTATATTGTAGCCTTGACATAATTGCATCACCTTAAAATAATTGAAGCCTTGAGCATTATCCGCGACTATATTTCTTGGGCATCCAAATATTGAGAGAATGTTTCTTTCCGATAAAGTTATGATAACCTTCTCATTAGCCTTGTGAGCTGGAATATATTCCACCCACTTGGTAACATAGTTAGTGGTTGTGAGAATGTATGTGTGCTGCTCACTTGAATTCTGACGTATCTCTCCAATGATGTCCAATCCCCATTGTTGGAAATAAATTTGAGCTTTGATTAGCTTCAGTCATAGAGGGAAAATATTATACATCCCTACAAACATATGACACTTTGGGCAAGCACGAACAACAAGATTAGTATCCTTGAATAAAGAAGCCTAATAATATCATGCTCTTAAAATATTATAGGCTATGACCTTCCAAGAGTGATGCCCACTCCATTCACCTTTTTGGAATTTTGAAATGGTCTATGATACTTGGTCTTCAGTAACACAAGTAAGTTGGATGCCAACATGATACTTCCAATACAAACCTTCATCCAATATACAATATTTGATTGCCTTGAATTTCAAAGACCTTTATTTGGACTTAGCGAGTTGAGGCAGACATTCCAATTTTTTTAGAAAGAATATAATAATTTGATACCATGGAGAATTTTGGAACTTTGAGAGGTCCTTTGGGAGGGTTCTTATGGATTCCTTCTGTCTGGTGGGAAGGGTTCTTTTGGATTCTTTTCTGCTAGAACAATAGGCTCTTGTGGATTCTCTCTCATAGGATGAAGAGGTTTTCATGGATTCTCTTCATCCGAAGAAGGATGTTCTTGTGGATTATCATGTCCACATACATTGCAAATATATTCAATGGTACATATTCCACACACAACATGATTTGACTCACTTGTAAATTTATCTAATCCTTGACCTTTAAACATCTTAGAAGACTTAATACCAAGTCATATTCCTATATCTTTGCTATCCATTTTCCTCATCGACCAGCACTCTCGGGTTGAGTAAGTATTTCCTTTACTATTGCAAATGGCACATATGTTATTACTTTTGAGTGTAGCATGCATTCCACAATCTTTTGAAAGATTTCACCATAGCATAGGACTACTTTTCCATTATAATGTATTTTAAGTCCACATTCCTCAAAGCACAATTGAAAAACTCTATAGGTTGTTCATACCTTTCTTCATTATTTTGTAGAAAGACAACCAAAGTAGTATGTTTGGATGCAAATGAAAAAATATGAAACTCCCTTGGAAAATCAGGACTTGCTAGGACTAGAGCCTATGTGATGGCCTTCTTGATTTTCTAAAATGACTCTCAAGCTTTTAGAGTACATATAACCTCATTATTCTTTCAAAGCATGCTTGTTATATGCTTCAAGAGTTTTGCAAAACTTTTTGTAATTCTATGTGGAAAATTTATCTTCCCCAATAATGATTGGATTTCTTTCTTATTTTTGGGGAGATTGATTTTAAAATTTGTCTCTACTTGCTTCAAGTCAATTTTGACACCTTCCTTTAAGATGATATGTGCCAACAGCTTCCACTCTTGGAAAACAAGGAATGAGTTCTTAGGATTCAATGATAGACCAAATTTCCTACAGTTCAAAAATGTTTATCTTAGGTGCTCAAAATGGTGTTCATCTAATTTTGAGAAAATCGTCATGTCATCCAAGTATATCACAATGACCAATCTCTCTCTCCAATCAATGCAATTTCCATAGCGCTTTGAAAGGTGGATTCCATATTCATGAACCCAAAGGGAATTTTGTCATACATAAATGTACACCATGGTGTCCTGAATGAGGTATTATCTATGACATCTAGATGCATTGCTATCTAATTATAACCTGAAAAATCCATCCATAATTGATATTCTAGATGCTCCTATAATCTTTTGGAATAGGTGGTCCATCTTAGGGAGGGGATAGTAGTATTTCAATGAACATTGATTCGTACTTTTAAAATTTACAAAGAGTTGGATGTCTTCGTTCTTTTCTGGACTGGTACCAAATTAGCCACCAATTGAGAATGACTTAGTGGGACAATAATAGTCTTGTCCAACAACTTTTTTATCTCATTTTCTATTGTTGGAAACGAGATGGGAATGAACCTCCTGATTTTTTGTATAAAAGGCTTAGTATTTTCTTTTAAATATAGTTTTCCGGAATAATATAAATTTCATAGGTTTTCAAATCTTCATAACTCCATGCAAAACATCTTGAAATTGTTTAAACAACCTCACATGCCTCTTTTTGTATGCACGTTGCAAAGACTTGGCATGTTTTACCATTTGGGGGTTCTCTTGTGTAACAAGGTTATGTTACTTGAGATTTTTGACTAGTGGCCTCAAAAATATCTTGGTAGGCCTGATAAAAGATATGTTCAAGAGGAACCAGTCCCTTGGAAATGAAATTGTTCTTGACTTGAATCACCTGATGATATATAATCTGATTCAAGAAATTATTACTATTCTTGCCACATTTTTCTTCTTGGGAATCTTCACATGTTTCTTCATTATGGTCAATGTCGATGGTTGAAATATCATGCACCAGATCCAGGAACCTTCTTATCTATTGGTCATCTTCGAAAACTTCACAATGTTTGGCATTTTTTGGAATAGAGGGTCTGTGTATCATTTCCACTTCATATTTCAACTCCAGTTTAGGAGGTGGTCTAGAAGTACTTTTTGTGATTTCTAAAGCATCTACAAGTTGATTATCTTCCCTGCACAGAGTTGTAATGTTAAAAGAATCAAAATAATTCTCAATAATATCCCACACAGAGTTTCAATATGATCTCATATGAGGGTGTTTAGTGGTGTAAACATTTCTTACTCGTAGGAATACTATCTTTGAATCCCCAAAATGTTGCAAGTTTTTTTACCCCCATTTTATGCGTTGCCTCTTGTCCCAGAATTAATGCTTCATCATAAACATTGTTGGTGGAATCAAATTCTAGTTTATAGAATAATGAAATATTTTTTCCCATGGGAAGTATTAGAATCACTCCTAACGTAATATGTATGTCTATTCTTGTTCAATGAGGGTTGATTTTGTCTCAATTATGAACTAAGGGCTAAATGATAGGCTAGACCAAGCCATCAATTCTTCTACAACATAAACCGATATATTCTTATACTTCTTTTTGTCACTAATCACATAAAACATGTTGAAGTCACGGTATAGCCTACTTTCCTTTGCTCTAAAAACAAGTATGGTGGTGTATGATAGGTCCATCTATAGAGTTCCTCCAAGTTTCCTGGCCCATGACCTCAAAAGTAGCATGTCCTATAAGGTAGGGATATCGACCACCACTGTATTGATTAATAGACTCTTATTTGGTATCTGGGCAAGGGAAACTACTAAATCCTTAAGAAGGTCAAAACATTTCATTCTCCTAGAATCAAATGAGTAGAGATCATGATATAGTTTGGTAATGTCTTATCTTAATTATACTATGACTGACTTCGGTTGTTCGAATTTATGTTTTATTGTAGTGATTGATGGTTGGAATTGATGCTAGCCTAGGCATGTGTTGCAGGTGGCTTAACTGATGAGTGTGATAGGTTTTCTTATGGGAATATGTTATGTATGGTTGCTATGACATATGATTTTATTTATATGTCACCATTGATTTGATAGTTGTGCAAGGGTTGGAAGAGTTATGGTCTATGTTGGCAAAGGTCTAGGCTAAGAATTTTGTGTTTTTCTTATACTCTGCCACAACTACAAGGAGTCAGTCTTATGCCTATGGCTAGAGGCCATTAACCACATCGATAATATGTTATGAGTATGGTTTTAGTCAAAATTTTCATGTTTTATGGTTGTGGTTGCAGGTCCAATTATGAGTAACACATTACCTTGGTATTGAGCATGGGTACAATAATACTTTGGTAGTTTCTCTTCGTATTGGTTCACACATAACCATGGTACACATGCCCTAGCTATTGAAATAACCACGGTATTTTCTCGTGGTATTGTTTTAGAGAATACCATGGTATAGGTATCGTTGTTATTGACATGACCATGGTATTTTGTCGTGGTATTGGTTTGGAGATTACCATGGTATAGATGCCCTGGGTATTGGCATAACCATACTATTTTCCCGTGATATTGGTTCAATATTGTTGAGGATATTTTGGCATATACTTGTGTGAGAATATGGAGATGTTGGGTTGATGTTGTGTGAGCTTCAGTGTGTATTAATTGTTCTATCTAGCATATTGTATATATGTAGTTGTTTTGAGTTGGGGGATTTTATGAGATTTCTTATTCTTGATCGAAGAATTTTTTACATTGCTCATGTTGAACAGGTTTAAGAGCCCATTTTAAAAATGCACGAAACTTGGTTCACATGGAGGTGTTGAAGGCACCGAGGCTTCATAACAGATAGTGTGTGGATGAGGTTGGGGCCTTCTAGGGAATAGCTCAGCATGGGAAGAAATTTTCTCGAGATTATAGTGGAATTATGCGAGGCTCATTGATTGTGATGACTTCCAGTGAATGGTTGTTCATAGAGTCATGAGAGAAGAGTATTTATAATTAATGTTGCTAGCAGACTATCATAGTATTCAAGTCTTCTAGCTAGTGGGCTATCTCTTCTATGTAAATTTGTTGAGCACTTAATAGAACATTTGAGTAGCAACAACAATGGGTGGTTTTTTTTCCTTGAAGGGGGTTTTCCCGAAGAAACATATGTGTCCCCTTGCATGCATGCTTTGATATTATTTCATGGTGTTTTACATTCATTCTATGTTGGTTCTAAATGTTTTTATATAGTGATTTCATGTTCATATCATAAATGTAGCTTGTGGATTATTGAATCTTGTGTTTCGGTAAAAGGATTTAAAAATCATATAATCATAGTCACTGTTGATTCACCTCCCCCTCTCAGTAGTGAAGACATTTCCATCAATTGGTATCAGAGTAGGTTCTTGCTGTGGAGCTTGATCTCTCAAGGGAATATCATGGGATTATGGCCAAGAACAATAGGAAACAACCTCAGAAAAGGAAAAGTTGCAAACAAGGAAAGAATGTTGCAAAACCCAAATAATGTCTTCTATCGCTATAAGGTATGGCTAACAATATTTTTAGTCATGGACAATTTCCTTGCCAATCTAGTGATGATGATTTTGGGGTTATTAAAGAAGTTGATGATCAATGTTTTGAAGTTGATTCCTCAAGAGGTGAGGAAGGTGTATTTACAATTCATGAATATGAAGATGAAGGTCTCATGACAGTAGTGGGCCTAGAAACCAAGAAAATAGCTTATGCAAGATCGGTTGAGAAGCTCACATTGGAAAATAAAGATTCGAAGAAACTTCTCCAAGTTCTTTCAGAGAGAGAGCATGCTTTCAAGAAAGGAATTTTTGATTTGAAGACCCAGCTGGAGAAGGTGAGGAAGATAGAAGATGAGGTTGAAAATTGTCTTAAAGATTAGATCAACAATTGAAAGTAGAATTAGAAGTTAGCATATTGAATCTAAAAGGAGAAAATTGGGTAGTTGATGAGAAACCCAAAACAGAAAATTTCAGCAGTAATGAAGGAAACCAACAGCAAGATTAGAAGCTAAAGAATGTGACAATGAAAGGTATGAGAAATCTAAAGTTTTTTAGCTTTGAGAAATATGGGAACACTTCAGAAAATTGTAGAAGCAAGAATATAAATCATTAAAACAAAAACTTGTAGCTCAATAAGGAGAATTCATAAGCAGTGCCATCATTTTCCACGTACACAAATTTATTTTATGGGTATTTTTTCTTGTGTAATGATGTTGAAGATAAAAGTGTTTATTGTAGGGTTTGTGGAAAAAGAAGCTTATTAACAATAGACCTAATCACTATGCTCAATTTTTGGGGTATGTAAGATGTTTTACTTCTGATAACGTAGGCCATAAGGCCAATGATTGTATGATTCTTGTGGCTCTTAAGGTTTCTAGTCAAAAAAAGAAGGAACTGGAGGAGAAAAGATAAACCAAAAGAAGATCCAATAAGAAAGAGATACGTCAAGGTTTGGAAAAAAATAGAGAAAATATAAAATTGAGGCAAACCTAGCCTCATGGTGAGAAAAAAAAAAAGATTCATCATCTCAAGGGGAGCTCCCTAAAGGAAAAGGAAGAATTCCCACTCTACTTCAGTATAAAGAATTGAGTTGTTTTATTTGTTTTTGTTATTATGATTGGAAGGTGTTCTAGTTCAATTTGGTTTATTTTTATACTTGAAGTGAGCTCCTGATCTCTTTTTGAAAGTTTTTCTCTGACCAAATTTGCAAGTGTAGAATTCTATGATCTTTGATGATGTAACATTTTGTAAAAATCACAGATCGAAAATCAAAATATTTGTGTTGTTGAAAAGTTTTGGCCATATGGTTCAACCAGCAATGCTTGCTGCTCAACATAAAGGCTATAAAGAGTGAGTGAAACCTTACTTCTGATATAATAAAATAATAAAAAAGGGGAAAATGTGTAGAATTTTAAGAGTTGCCCTATTTTATCTGCACCTATAGTTAATCATCATGTCCATCTATATTTCTTACCTATATTGAATGGAATATTTTTTTCCTATGTGCCAAAATATCTAAGAATAAATATCGTGCAACAGTCACCTGCATCTGGGAAAGAACTCTCACTCCATATGATTACAAAAGTCGATTCAAGAAGGTAATAAGGATATATGCTTATAATTTTATTCAAACTATGGTACTAAATGACTGCTTATAGATTTAAAGAGAAATACTTTATAGGCAAAAGTGTGATGATGCAAATAGAAATTTTGAAGAGTCAATTTGGTCAAAAGAGGTTAATGAATTCATTTGTTGGAACTATAATTCATTATGTATGTACTAGATGTTGTGTTGGTTGTTGGATGTGTTAAAATGGACATATTACTCCTATTTGATCATTGGATCAATTTGTTGTATCGATCTGGTCAAGACATTAATTATTGTGAAGTTGTTAAGCAGTTATGAACATGGAAACGTGGAGAGAATGTTCAATGTGGAGAACTTATGATGCATACATATTTTCTTGAAGTTAAGATCGCTCTTAAATAAAATTTATGGATCATTGTTAGTGGATTGATTGGGTCTTGAGGTCGTCCATGTCGTTGCTAATGATGAGAAGGTGAAAACACATTTATCATTTAATGAAATGTTGATCCGGTCTAAAACTTGTCTTTGAAGGTTGCATGTGCATTACTCAAGGTCAACATATATGACTGTCAGACAAAGGTCATTTCCTTATGTAAAGGTCAATATTAGTATTCTAGAAGGACATGAGACTCTCTTTATATAATACAAGAGCATTACTAGACAAGAGATGGCATATGTTATCACTCAGGTTGTCCTTAAAGGTCCTTAAAGGATACGGCCGAGGTAACCACAAACCAATCTTTGGACTGCAGGTCCTAGCCTACCTGCAATCAGAGAGGGCTCTCTCTTTATAATTTAGCTTTGTTTTGGGTTGATTTTAAGCTAGTTATGATTTTCTTGGGTTTTGTTTTGATTTTGGTGGGATGGAGGATTCTTTCAAACAGAGTTGGGATGCATAGTGTGAGAAGTTCAAACCATTGGGCATGGAGTCGTGGATTAGGCTTGCTGTTGCGTTGTCATGGTCACAAGAGGAATACAGAGCAGGATAGCTACACATAAAACAATATCGAGCTGGAATAAAGATGGAACGAAGGTCAGCGAATGAAAAGCAACTAAGTAGCTCTCATTATGCTAACCGAGGGAAGGTGAATGAACATTTATATAGGAGAAATCAAGGATTCCTAAACAACATTCATATATGAAGGAACAAGTGTAAATATGAGCGAATCAGTATTCATATTCAGGACTAATTCAGAGGAAAACATAGATAAATCACAGAAATTGAAAACAGAATACAACTAAGTGAGCTCTGAACTATTCTTTCTTTCTATTATTTAGATAGTGAAACAATGATGGCATAAAACATATAAACTGTAAACAGAGATAAGAAACACTTATTGGGCTATGTAGAAGCGTTGGGATTCCATAGTCACTCTTCAGACATCAAAACACAACAGTCAGTTCATCTCCCAAACATTCCAGCGATCTTTGATTATAGAGACTATCAGAAAATACAATGCAAGTCTAGAGGAAGTTATCGACCAACCAAGCCTTAAAACAGTGCAGACGGTGGTTTAAAAAGAAAATATTTACAAACATCCCTTGAACAGGTGTCAAGGGAGAAAATATCTCAAAATATCTATCAAAATAGATTCAAAAGAGATTTGTGAAATAACTGCTTCTAACCTAATCTATACTGAAATAAATGCACAAAATATCTATCTAAGTTGTGCTGGAGGCAGTAGCATTCAACATGAGTAAATATGGTGTCCTTTGAGCTCTGCGCTGGCCAATTTATCATAACTGTGCTTTAAAACTTGTTCTGCTTCTTTATTTTCGGCTTTGCTGCTCTTGGGTGGCCTTAACATGAATGAACTGTGATCTGGTGAGCTTTGAATGGCCTTTGCCACTTTCTTTGACTTTGATGGAGGCTTTTCAATGTTCATCTGCCTTGGAAATAAAGATTTCCACTAAAAAACATTAACTGATACACTTTGCCGCAACACTGATACTCTTTTACTGAATGTGGGCTCTTTCTCACCGCTGATACACTTTGCCGCATCAAAATCGCCCTTTTATGGCCACTTATGGCAAGATTTGACTGTTGTTGTGCTGTCTGCGGGCTTCTGGAGGCTTTGGAGGAGTTTCGGCGCTGGCCGATCAAACTATCAACCAAAATGAAGAAATATTGCAAAAATGGCAGAGATTTGCAAAAAGATAATTGTGCTTAGGCCGTGCTCATTGTCCGGAGCAAAATCTGGGCTTGGAGCGATCAAAAATGGCTTAAGAATGCATGCTTTTCCTTTGACTGGGCGCGCGCGGGCGCTGGAAGAAATCCTGTGAAAACCGGCCATTTTCCTTTTACACAGCCAAAAAAACCCATTTACACGCAAAAATCGCAAAAATCCAGAGCGGGAGCGGCACTGTAGCAAAGATTAAATCCAGGCCATTAGATCACATGAAGGCAGATCCAACGGCTGGCGCTAAATCGGCGATCGGAGGATCGACGGGGCAGAGGGTTTATACATATATGGGCGGAGCGAAATGGAAATGCGCGACAAGAACAGGGCCGTCGATCCGAGGGCCCGATCCAACAGCTCCCGATAAGTTGGCGATATCGCGTCGGGGCGGACAGGTCGGAACAATGGCGGAATGGAAGCTGACGTAATGCTGATGCGGCAATGGCGTGGAGCAGAGAGGGAGAGCGGTAAGCGGTATTATCGGACCGCTTTTGGTATGGGCCCAGTTTGTGTCGGAAGCCGCCCGATCCAATAAGAAATTGACACACGCCCCAGGCCCTACATCATCCTCTGACACTTTTCGGGCGCTAAAGGACGGCGATCGGGGGCGGTCCGAAATCGCCGAGGACCGTCGGATGGGAGGGCCCAAATCCGACGGCAGCGATTTAATCGCTATATCGCAATCGGGGAAACCCAGGGGCGGGACCTTATATGTATAATGCGATGCGATATGCGATAAAGCGGGGTTTACGTTATAACTAAGTTTTATGAAAAACTTTAGTTTAATACGATAAAGCGGGTTTTTTACAAAAATGCGGAGATATATATATATATATATATATATATATATATATATATATATATATATATATATATATATATATATATATATATATATATATATATATATATATATATATAAGGGAAATATGATGGGGGCACCTCCCGACAGCGATATCGCTTCGGAGGGGGATCCAAAGGGATCGGAAGAATGTATATGTAATCGGACAAGGGACATTGCGATCGGGGGAAAGCTTCTCCGATCAGAGGAGGGTTTTTGCCTTGAAAAAGGAAACATCAAGGTTAATGAAGGGATTTTTACATCGGAGGAAGGGTTTTTATGCAAATGGAAGAACTCCAAATGCATTTAGAAGATGGTTTGGGAGGGCAATGAGGGTTCTTGCTAAGTTTCAGGTAAACTTAGCAATTCCCAAGCGAGCTTATGGTTATTTTTCAACCAGAGGGAGGGGATAAGTATACAGGGGAGTTATATACATAGTTTTAGTAGGGGAGGGGTAAAGAGATAGGGAGTTACATAATAAAGTTAGTAGTTAATATGATAATGATGAGAAAGAGCGCTAAGAATGATGTCTTAGGCTATCAATGGGGGAAAATGACTGATAGAAGAAGTGTGAACATTCCTTGAGTGAAGCAGATCCTCACCAAGGCAAATGATATGGAGAATGATGAAATTAAGAGGTATCAAGCAGATCTTGACCTCTTTTAGGGGAAATTAATGAGTGATTTGGGGAAAGAGGAAGAAGGGGAAGTTAGACATGCCTCGATTGAAGTCCTCCGATTGAACAACTGCCTTCAACTTGTGATATGATAGATATAGCACTTGAAAATATGAAATGGATCACAAGCCATGATTCTGCAACCACAAAGCTACCTACCTGACCTACTCACCTAGCATTTTCTCTTCTTTTTGGTTTGGCTGCACCTGGATTAGCATACCCACCTTTTTATTCTTTTCTTCTTGCTGTCCTCCTATCTACAACTACACTTATTGCATCCAGGGGCTTACATTAAGCTGTTGAGCACCCTTGTTTCTCTACCTATCTACAAATCTGCCAAGATTAAGCTGTTTGGACAAATAGCTATTCTGTATATTCTACAACAAGAAATTGAAACCTAGGGAGGCCAATATCAAGCTGTTTTTCCTACCCTTAACTGAAAACTGATCAAAAAGGATTACTTATCAAAACTGGAACAAAGAAGTAGCATTAGAATTGGCACACCTTCATGGATACTTCTCTGGTCATCTGTAGCAAATATGGAGCATTGCAGCATGCATAGTACGACATATTTGGCATGTAAAAAAGTCGATCATGAAATATGATTAACCTGCTGCAGCAGGAGGCTAACAGTGGCTCCATTTGGGGATGGCTTTTCCTTGTGACAAGCCAAGAACAGCAGGTCAGACTGCCTTGTATTCAATTGTTGTTTTGCTCTGCAAAATTCCCTTGGCTGGCTGCCTTATTGATCCTACCAACCTACCCACCCTAACCAGCACTTACTTTGTTGTTAGGTGAAGTGAAATAGCCAATGCAGCCACTTAAGCAATAAAAACATGAGTGGGCTTTCCTGCTTGTGTTTGCTGGTGAGACCAACTGAGATCTTGCAATCTGATGTGGCTTTGTTAATCTTTGAGAATATTAGGAAGCTACTGATCTCCTTCGCTAAACCTAAAGACTGTACAAAAGGGTCCTGCAACATATATACAATAGTGCTGAGCTGAAATAAACAACTGTACAAAGGTTTAGGATTGTTATCATGCCTTAGAATGTGGAAACCATCAACATTTTGGTACTGAGCCTTGCAGCCTGCTAATGGAGAAGAGCACTGACTTATTTCATCACTCAGCCTGCCATCTAATGGATTTCACAAAACTTGGAGCGATACTTGCAAGTCATTACAAACAGGCTCATATGGCACTTGACAGATTTGCACTTGCTGCTCCTCCTTTTCTTTAAATAATTCAGATGATTCAAAACAAAGCGACAGAGCATCATCTGGGACTTCTTGATCACACGCTGCTGCTTCCGAGTCTTCTTCTTCAATCTGACATTCAATGGCACTCTGGGGCTGCAAATCTAGAGGTAATGCATCAGGAGCAAGGATTTGACTCTCCTCTAGATGGACAATATCAACACTTGATGATACTTGGTTACAAACTGCATGATAATTATCCTTGATAAACTGAAAAGATTCAAAACAAAAAGGTAAAGTTCCTTCGCTGAAATCAAAATTATCTGCTTTTTCCACCTCCTCTTCATAGCTAAAACAGGCAAGCTGACCACTGGGTTTAGGCTGCTGATCCTGAACTGTGCTTTCTGCCAAAATAGGCTCTGACTCCTCTGCAAGGCTGATTTGGACATTGGGCGCATAATCTTCATCATATTGGTGATATTTGGGCAGACAACTGAAAGAAGGAGAGCAATTATCCTCATACAATAGATTGGGAGATTCATCCATATATTGCTCAGAAACTGAAGTTTCATCTTTGCAAGTAGTTTTTCTCTCAGCTCTTGCTCTGTTTCGCTTGGTAATCAGATTTGCCTCCACACTAGAAGCTATATTCTGAATGTCTGCTAAGCTTTGAGGGGCTCTTTCCCTCAGTTGATATGCCATGTCGGTATCAAAACCATCTGGGAATTTATACATAGCAAGATCAAGTGGAGGTCTGAGGTTCTGTGGGATTGCATTATAAACATTATTAAATCTTGCACAATAGTCGAAGACAACCTCTTGAGGGCCTCTTTTGATAGTATCATATTCTGATAATATGTGCAGGGGATCCTTCTTTTTCTCCCATCTGTTAAGGAATGTTTGGTAAAGAGCCTCTGGATCAGCTATGGAATTTGCAAGAAGAGCTCTAAACCAGGGCCTAACATCACCTCTGAGACTTTGGACAAAAATCTTCATTCTTATAGCATCATCATCAATTTCATAAATCTCAAAATAGTCCTGCATTTTTTTGGTATGTTGCAGGGTTGTGTAAGACCCAGTTCCCTCAAAATAAGTGATTTTAGTCTGGTAATCCTGAGGCATAGCTCCAGGATTAGCAGGTAATTGTAAAGGTGTGTAACGATTCGCCATATTTTCCAGGAAAAATGGAACAACAGGAAGAAATAGAACAGCTGGAACAGTGGGGATGGAAGAGGAAATAATAGAAGGAGTTGGAATATAGCTTTGCTGAACTGTTTCAGAGGAAACTTAAAGATTTTCTCTTTCAGGTTCGTTCCTCCAGTGGAGTCTTGATTAAAAATGATGTGGAGTCGCCAAGTGGATGACTTAACTTTAAAGTGCCTGATCTTTGTCCACCATCAAAGATTAGAACTAAACATGAAAAAGTTCTGAAGAAAAGGAGCACTTTCTCCAGAAAACGAGATTGGTCCCCAGCGGAGTCGCCATTATGTTATGACTCAGGTTGTCCTTAAAGCTCCTTAAAGGATACAGATGAGGTAACCACAAACCAATCTTTGGACTGCAGGTCCTAGCCTACCTGCAATCAGAGAGGGCTCTCTCTTTATAATTTAGCTTTGTTTTGGGTTGATTTTAGGCTAGTTATGATTTTCTTGGGTTTTGTTTTGATTTTGGTGGGATGGAGGATTCTTTCAAACAGAGTTGGGATGCATAGTGTGAGAAGTTCAAACCATTGGGCATGGAGTCGTGGATTAGGCTTGCTGTTGCGTTGTCTTGGCCACAAGAGGAATACAGAGCAGGATAGCTACACATAAAACAATATCGAGCTGGAATAAAGATGGAACGAAGGTCAGTGAATGAAAGGCAACTAAGTAGCTCTCATTATGCTAACCGAGGGAAGGTGAATGAACATTTATATAGGAGCAATCAAGGATTCCTAAACAACATTCATATATGAAGGAACTAGTGTAAATATGAGCGAATCAATATTCATATTCAGGACTAATTCAGAGGAAAACATAGATAAATCACAGAAATTGAGAACAGAATACGAATAAGTGAGCTCTGAACTATTCTTTCTTTCTGCTATTTAGATAGTGAAACAATGATGGCATAAAACATATAAACTGTAAACAGAGATAAGAAACACTTATTGGGCTATATAGAAGCGTTAGCATTCCATAGTCACTCTTCAGACATCAAAACACAACAGTCAGTTCATCTCCCAAACATTCCAGTGATCTTTGATTATAGAGACTATCAAAAAATACAATGCAAGTCTAGAGCAAGTTATCGACCAACCAACCCTTAAAACAGTGCAGAGGGTGGTTTAAATAGAAAATATTTACAAACATCCCTTGAACAGGTGTCAAGGGAGAAAATATCTCAAAATATCTATCAAAACAGATTCAAAAGAGATCTGTGAAATAACTGCTTCTAACCTAATCTGTACTGAAATAAATGCACAAAATATCTATCTAAGCTGCGCTGGAGGCAGCAGCATTCAACATGAGTAAATATGGTGTCCTTTGAGCTCTGCGCTGGCCAATTTATCATAACTGTGCTTTAACACTTGTTCTGCTTCTTTATTTTCGGCTTTACTGCTCTTGGGTGGCCTTAACGCGCATTAACTGTGATCTGGTGAGCTTTGAATGGCCTTTGCCACTTTCTTTGACTTTGATGGAGGATTTTCAATGTTCATCTGCCTTGGAAATAAAGATTTCCACTAAAAAACATTAACTCATACACTTTGCGCAACACTGATAATCTTTTACTGAATGTGGGCTCTTTCTCACCGCTGATACACTTTGCCGCATCAAAATCGCCCTTTTATGGTCACTTATGGAAAGATTTGACTGTTGTTGTGCTGTCTGCGGGCTTCTAGAGGCTTTGGAGGAGTTTCGGCGCTGGCCGATCAAACTATCAACCAAAATGAAGAAATATTGCAAAAATGGCAGAGATTTGCAAAAAGATAATTGTGCTTAGGCCGTGCTCGTTGTCCAGAGCAAAATCTGGGCTTGGAGCGATCAAAAATGGCTTAAGAATGCATGCTTTTCCTTTGACTGGGCACGCGCGGGCGCTGGAAGAAATCCTGTGAAAACCGGCCATTTTCCTTTTACACAGCCAAAAAAACCCATTTACACGCAAAAATCGCAAAAATCCGGAGCGGGAGCGGCACTGTAGCAAAGATTAAATCCAGGCCGTTGGATCGCGCGAAGGCAGATCCAACGGCTGGCGCTAAATCGGCGATCGACGGATCAGCGGGGCAGAGGGTTTATACATATATGGGCGGAGCGAAATAGAAATGCACGACAAGATCAGGGCCGTTGATCCGAGGACCCGATCCAACGGCTCCCGATAAGTCGGTGATATCTCGTCGAGGCGGACAAGTCGGAACAATGGCGGAATAGAAGCTGACGTAATGCTGATGCGGCAATGGCGTGGAGCGGAAAGGGAGAGCGGTAAGCGGTATTATCGAACCGCTTTTGGTACGGGCCTGGTTTGTGTTGGAAGCCGCCCGATCCAATAAGAAATTGACACGCGCCTCAGGCCCTACGTCATCCTCTGACACTTTTCGGGCGCTAAAGGACAGCGATCGGGGGCGGTCCGAAATCGCCGAAGACCGTCGGATGGGAGGGCCCGGATCCGACGGCAGCGATTTAATCGCTATATCGCAATCGGGGAAACCCAGGGGCGGGGCCTTATATGTATAATGCGATGCGATATGCGATAAAGCGGGGTTTACGTTATAACTAAGTTTTATGAAAAACTTTAGTTTAATACGATAAAGCGGGTTTTTTACAAAAATGCGGAGATATATATATATAAAAGGGAAATATGATGGGGGCACCTCCCGACAGTGATATCGCTTCAGAGGGGGATCCAAAGGGATCGGAAGAATGTATATGTAATCGGACAAGGGACATTGCGATCAGGGGAAAGCCTCTCCGATCGGAGGAGGGTTTTTGCCTTGAAAAAGGAAACAACAAGGTAAATGAAGTGATTTTTACATCGGAGGAAGGGTTTTTATGAAAATGGAAGAAGTCCAAATGCATTTAGAAGATGGTTTGGGGGGGAAATGAGGGTTCTTGCTAAGTTTCAGGTAAACTTAGCAATTCCCAAGCGAACTTATGGTTATTTTTCAACCAGACGGAGGGGATAAGTATATAGGGGAGTTATATACATAGTTTTAGTAGGGGAGGGGTAAAGAGATAGGGAGTTACATAATAAAGTTAGTAGTTAATACGATAATGATGCAAAAGAGTGCTAAGAATGATGTCTTAGGCTATCAATGGGGGAAAATGACTGATAGAAGAAGTGTGAACATTCCTTGAGTGAAGCAGATCTTCACCAAGGCAAATGATATGGAGAATGATGAAATTAAGAGGTATCAAGCAGATCTTGACCTCTTTTAGGGGAAATTAATGAGTGATTTGGGGAAAGAGGAAGAAAGGGAAGTTAGACATGCCTCGCTTGAAGTCCTCTGATTGAACAACTGCCTTCAACTTGTGATATGATAGATATAACACTTGACAATATGAAATGGATCACAAGCCATGATTCTGCAACCACAAAGCTACCTACCCGACCTACTCACCTAGCATTTTCTCTTCTTTTTGGTTTGGGTGCACTTGAACTAGCATACCCAGCTTTTTGTTCTTTTCTTCTTGCTATCCTCCTATCTACAACTACACTTATTGCATCCAGGGGCTCAGATTAAGCTGTTGAGCACCCTTGTTTCTCTACCTATCTACAAATCTGCCAAGATTAAGCTGTTTGGATAGATAGTTATTCTCTATATTCTACAACAAGAAATTGAAACCTAGGGAGGCCAAGATTAAGCTGTTTGGCCTACCCTTAACTGAAAACTGATCAAAATGGATTACTTATCAAAACTAGAACAAAGTAGTAGCATTAAAACTGGCACACCTTCATGGATACTTCTCTGGTCATCTGTAGCAAATATGGAGCATTGCAGCATGCATAGTATGACATATTTGGCATGTAGAAAATTCGATCATGAAAGATGATTAACCTGCTGCAGCAGGTGGCTAATAGCATGATGATTGACTCAATAGGAGAAGAACAAGAGGAATCTCTAGTGGCAGAGGGAAAACTCACAAAGCTAGATTTGGAGCAGGTGGCGAATATAGATCAGTCCAGCAAGAGGTCATGGAAATGCTACGGGAGTATTTTATTTGCAAGATATCTAAATGATGTGACCCATGATGAAAACTATAGATATCAACTAAATGGACATAGAAAATTTCAGCACAGTCAATGGCAATCCATATGAAATCAGTGTAGTTAGATGGTGATATCATCTAGTAAAAAGTGTTGCTCCATAGCAGTGGACACAATGATGATTGTAACAATGTAAACTTTGAAACGGGAATTGATACTGTTACCCGTTTCGTAGAGATAGCAAAAAAATGACCCGATTTTCAAAAGTGGTGATGCAGAATACACATGTTTTTTTTAGAACATGGTTTTTGGAACTTTAATTTTTTTTCATGTTCAAGGATGAAATCAAGTTTTAGAATGGTAGTGATTTTCATGCTGATTTTAAAAAGTGAGTATTCTGCATCACACCCTTTTTTTAAAAGACCTATTTTTTGACTTTTAATTTTCTAGTGTGTGAAATGTGAAAAATTATTTTCTAAATTTGATAGTTTTTGAAGTCGTCATTTTATTCATATTTTCTTGTTCTCTATCTTAATTTTTTTTTTTAGGGGGGTTTTTATTGTTTTGCGTTTTTAAATTAGAAAGTCGATAGTTTGAATTTTAGATAATCTACATATTTATACATCCTTAATTAATTTTTCAATCCACATGAAATAATTGTTTCTAAAAAACAACATTTTTTAACAATGGACATAAAAATAACCATTTTTAACATAAATATAACAAAAAAACTAAACGTTTTGATAATTTTTTGCTAGAATTAACATGTCAAAATCACAATTTTTATACAAAAATATTAACTAAAAATGGTCAAATAATAGTTTTTTTTTATGAATTTCATGTCAAAAAAATAATAATAACAACTTTTTTTTTCAAAAAATAATAATTAACTTAAGAATCAATGCGAAAATCACAGTTGTGCTCTCTAAAATAATAATAACTTTTTTTTTCAAAAAATAATAATTAACTTAAGAATCAATGCGAAAATCACAGTTGTGCTCTCTCTTTCTTTCACATACCAGACTCTTGATGTAAATTTCACCTCTTTTGAACTTTTCCAATCTAAGATTAGCTTCTTATCACTTAAAGCACTTGAAATATTTGTAGGTATGAGCTCAAGTGGAGTTCGTTCACCAATGTTTTTGAAGATACACCTTTAAGACTCTTTGGTCTAGAAAGATTCACAGAAATTTTCCTTGATGCCATTTCCCTAAAAAAAAACACATAAATTAGTAAATAAAAAAACATATTAAGTTAAATTAACATCAAAAATATACCATAAATTTTTTATTTGTATAATCAGAATTGCCCAGCCACCTCTAACGGGCAGGCGGGTCGATGGGCGAGCGGGAGGTCAGGTGAGGGATAATGAGACTAAGTGCACAATTAGGCAAGTATGGGCGAGCCCCTACCCATGCGCCCCCCACAACCCCCTGAGGACTACATTGAAGCCCCGGCCACATTAACTTATTCCTCTCACAAGAGATCTCTTGTCTGGATTCACTACACATTAATAATTAAAGTAACACGCCTGATCCAATCTCCGAAAATGATGATGATGACAAATCCCTCGATATGATTACCAAGTTATTGTACTCCCTCCATCCATCAAATCTGTGTTTTCTCTTTGTTTCGCTCGCCAACTCTGTATTTCTTCGTGGTCCATCCTTTGCATGCCACGCTAGATGTTTGTTTTCAGCTGAATTTTCTGTTTGAACGCAGCTTCCTAAGCTTCCCTCCCTCCCTGGCCCCCCTCCCCTTCCCTCACCCTACCCCCTACCGTCCCCCCACACTCGCGCACCCCATCCCCCCTTGCCCCCGCCCCCCCCCCCCCATCCCCCCAAACCCCCTACACCCCCCAACCCCTCCCCGCGGCCGCCCCTCGCCACTGCGCCCACCCCCCAACCCCCGCCCAACTGTACCCTTCCCCAGCCCCGACCCACCCCTACCCCCATGCCCTACCCCTACCCCATCCCCCCCCCAACCCCCCACCCTTATCCCCCCCATTCCCCCCCCCTTACACCCTACCCGCCCCCTACCCTTACCCCCCCCCCCAAACCCCTACACTTACCCCCCGCCCACACCCTACCCCCACCTTACCCCCCCCCAACCCCTTACCCGCGACCCCCCCCTTACCCCCCCCCCCCAAACCCCCCCCCTCACCCTGGCCCACCCCCTACCCCCTTCCCCCCATCCCCACCTTACCCCCTACCCGCGCCCCCCCCTTACCCCCTACCCCCTACCCCCCACCCACCCATCCCCTACCCAACCCCCCCTTACCCCCTACCCCCTACCCCCCCACCTTAACCCTACCCCCTACCCGCGCCACCCCCCTTACCCCTCCCCCAACCCCGTACACCCCCCATCCCCTACCCTTACCGCCCCCCCCACCCCCGCCCACCCCCTACCCCCTTCCACCCACCCCCCACTCCCCGGCCCACCCAGCCCCCCCCTCCCCCTCCCGGGCCCACCCCCGTCCACCCCTCCACCGCCACCGCCCCCTCCCCGCCTACCCCGCCCACCCATCCCCAGCCACCGCCCCCCCCTCCACCGCCACCCCTCCCCCGCCACCGCCCCCTCCCAGCCCACCCCTCCCCCGCCACCGCCCCCTCCCCACCCACCCATCCCCCACCACCGCCGCCTCCCGGCCCCCCGCCCACCCCTCCACCGCCACCGCCCCCTCCTCGCCCACCCCTCCCCCTCCCCCTCCCCCGCCCCTCCGTGGAAGTGGCACCCCCGGGCCGCCCCGCCCCGCCCGACCGGCGGCGGGTCGATTCCGGGCGGGGTGGGGCGGCCTGGGGGTGCCGCTGCCGTGGAGGGGGCGGGGGAGGGGGAGGGGGAGGGGTGGGCGGGGGGGGCGGGGGGGGGGGGGGGGGGGGGGGCGGGTGGTGGGGGATGGGTGGGCGGGGAGGGGGCGGTGTGGGTGGATGGGTGGGCGGGCAGGGGGCGGTGGCGGTGGGCGGGGAGGGGGCGGTGTGGGTGGATGGGCGGGCGGGGGCGCCGGGGAGGGGGCGGTGGCGGGGGAGGGGTGGGTGGGGAGGGGGCGGTGGCGGTGGAGGGGTGGGCGGGGTGGCGGTGGAGGGGGGGGGGTGGGGAGGGGGAGGGGGAGGGGGGGGGGGTGGGGTGGGCCGGGGCCGGGGAGGGGGCCGAGGATGGGCAGGGTGGGGAGGGCAGGGGGGGAATGCGGGGTGTAGGGGTAGGGGGTAGGGGGGGGGGTAAGGGGGGGGGGGGGTAGTGGGGGGGTATGGGGGTAAGGGGGTACGGGGGTAAGGGGGGTAGGGGGTAGTGGGGGATAGGGTGGTAAGGGGGGTAGGGGGGGGTGGGGGGGGGAGGGGGCTGTAGGGGTAGGGGTAGGGCGGGGGGGGGGTAAGGGGGGTGGGGGGGTAGGGGGTAAGGAGGGTAGGGGGTGGGGGGGGGAAGGGGTAGGGGTAGGGGGTAGGGGGGTGGGGGGTGGAGGGGGGTGTAGGGGTAGGGGTAGGGCGGGGGGGGTAAGGGGGGGGTAGGGGGGGTGGGGGGGGAGGGGGGCAGGGTAGGGGTTGGGGGGGGGGTAAGGGGTAGGGCAGGGGGGCGGTAGGGTAGGGGGTGGCAGGGGGGGTAGGGGGGGTAAGGGTATGGGGCAGGGGGGGTAGGGGGTGTTGTGGGGGGTAGGGGTAGGGTGTGGGAGGGGCGCAGGGGGGAGGGGGGGGCAGGGGTTGGGGGGGGGGTAGGGTAAGGGTAGGGGGGTGGCAGGGGGTGGGGGGTAAGGTAAGGGTGGGGGGTGGGGGAAGGTAGGGGGTAGGGTAAGGTAGGGTGGGGGGGGTGTAGGGCGCGAGGTCCATGGGGCCGGCGTTAAGGAAGGGGGGGAGGAGTTGAGATTGGAGGGGAATGGGAGTTAGGGGGTGGGCTTATGGGGAGGAGAATTGTGGGGTAGGGAAGGAAGAGTTGGGGAAATGGTGCATGGGTGGGTGAGTTGGGGGTAGCAAGGGCTGGCGCATGGGTAGGGCAGAAGGGGCGAGAGGGCATGGGTGAATGGGAAAGATCGGTAATGGGTTGGGGGAAGGGGGCACGACGACGGCCTACCCACGGTTATTGGGTGATTGAGTTTGAATAATTGTTTAAGACAGTTTATATAACTGATGTATGCATCGTATCTTCAAATAAAATTAATGTTTTCCATATTTTGTTAAATGAGAAGTTATGAAGCATTTTTATGTTGTTGGATTATGTCTTAAGTATGATATATTTTATTGTTTAAATATCTACAATGCAATATCAAATTAGAGATATAATGTCTGTTTTATTCAGTATACAAATAAAGACTTTTGAATTCATTCAGTGATATAATTTGTTCATAATGTCATGTTTTTTTAGTTTTATAGTTGAAAAAATTTCAATTTCTTTTGTATCTAGCATGTTGTGGTTCAAAACATGTTAAATTTATACTTAGGAAAGAAAAATGATATTCTACCAGAAACATTAATGTGTTTTTTCCTTAAAATTTAACTTTGTTTGAGACATAAAAAATTGGTTTTATTAGCATTTTTTAAAAAGTTTGAAAATTGACCCTAAAAAAAAAAAATCATTATTCCAGTATCAACACTTTCGTTTTGATGCTATATTTTGCATGAAAATTTCGTAGTAAATTTCGTAGTCACTGCCATTTTTAAAACACGTTCAAAATTGACACCTAAAAAAAAAAAACATCGTTCCAGTATACACACTTTTCGTTTTTAGCACTGTTTTTGATGTTTTTTTGGGGTTTTTTGGCCAGAGTTCCCGTTTTGAGTTTATAGTTCCCGTTTCAAAGTTTACATTGTTTTTTGAATATGCGATAAGACTAGAATAAAGTAGGTATAATTAGACATAGTGAAGGCATTGTCGAGGCTAGAAGATCAAGAGTGCTAGTGAGGCAGTTGTGACTCATGCAACAAAAGTAGTAAGAAGCATTAAAGCCAACATTGAAAGGAGTAGTTGAAGGATTTCCAGGATAATGCATATGAAATTGAATGATTGGATGAAGGCATCTTATTCTTACAGTGAGATGTCATTCATATGAGGAGTGGTTGCACTTGTGAGAGGTTGTGGCTACCGGGCTAGTGCTGCATTGACCATAAAATCTCCACCAACTTGGATATGTTCCATCAAATACATGAATGGAGGTTGTGTGACGTGAAATCAGGACATGTTGAGAAAGGTGTTATCAATCAACTGAATGAATATATTTATAATTTTGTAGAGGATCAGAAGATGTGGACGCTCACATAAAATAATCCATTAAGAAATAGGAATGTTGGTGAGGGTGATGTGGGCATATGCACTTGCCGACAAAAAAAGTGTTAAATGTTGGACAATCAATGGATCTCATGGTAGAGAGACTTTTGGTTGGACTAACTACGTGGAGCATCATTTTACATATACTGAAGTGATGGGCCGAAGAAAAGGCTTTGATGATGTGAGATTGTGTCACATGTGCACGTAGAGATATAATAGAAGCATAAAAATAGCTCCAATGCCCAAGACACGTAGGTTGACATTGTTTCATAGTGCTAAGAGCTCATGGTAGGTTTCTTGATTAGAAGATCATGATCGACTTTTAAGAAAGCATGGGAATCTAGCTATAGCAAGTATTGTCAGAAAGATGCAATACCTCGGCTGGTTGCCCACACTCATTTTTTCTAGTGATGCAACCCGAACAAATCAAACACTTCATATCATGCATGAACATGTCAAATATTTTTTTTGGAAGTTGAGGTACATTTCATGGCAATATTTTTATTCGTGGTTGTAATGAGTGGACAAAATATTTAGCATTTGTAGCAAACAATTTTTCAATAAACAAGAGATGATATACTTACTGTAATATGCATGGGTCATTTGAAGGTTAGATGATCAAATGTCGACTACACATGAGTGAGTAGTATTTCACCAACACAACATTGAATGCAATGTTCAAAGTTTGAGAATGATGGATGAAATTAATGAATACATAGAAATATCCCAACCTATGAGGTTTTAATTGTAAAAATTCCAATGAATGAGTTTGATTGCAGTTTGAGAAATGCAAAATAGAGGATGGAGGACGTGGGTGCAATGACAACATTGTAGAGATTCAAAATGTGATCATGTGTATAATCTTATATAGTTTGGTGTGCATATGGATGAGCATTGGATCATGATTGTCTGAGTCATGTTAGTAGAGATGGAGCTTTGAAGGCACAGTGCAATGAGAATTGTCTACAAAGTGTGGTTAGTTGTATGTTGATTGAGAATTCATAGGCTCGATTGGGACATAGAATGGTTTGAGTGAGAATTGGAATGATCTCGATGAAGATGTAATGGCATAGGTAAAGTCAATGTTTATAGATATTTTGTCTCTTACATGGAATGAGCAACATGTTAAAGAACCTTTCCATGAACTTGGTGGGATAGTTATTCTTGCATGCAATATGCAATCTACAATTGAGTTTGGAATTACACTTCTCGAGAAATTCTTATTGCGTTATGCAAGGACGATTAGTTGATTGATTCATAGGTGAAATAGAATGTGTCTCTAGTTGATCTCATTGGGAAAATTAGTTTTGTAGTGCTAAATTCCTTTTTAGAATATGTTAAAAGTGATTAAGGATTAATGAGGTTAATTGCAAGTTTAAAACATGAGTTTTTGAGTGTTTTCTATGTAAATTTTATGTGCAAATTAACATAAACAAATGATTGAACAACAACATATAACAAACATGGACATCACCAAAATAGTATCACAACAACACATGATGAAATATTTCACCCTACCTAGGCTACATCTCCTTGGTCCAACTTCCAATGGCTTGACTCTCTCTATTATGCTAAAAAATGTGAATACATCAGTTTACAATGCTCAAATAGCTCTGAAACGTATTCCAATGGCTAAAGAATGCCCAAAAATGCCTGTCTATCCTTTTATGTTCCTGATTTGGTAAAAAAATGAAGAATTTATGGCTTTCCCAAGTATTTTTGCCAATCGCACCACAAATTCCCCAAAACCCAACATCATCCTACGATTTCGACCCAAATTGTGCTAATGGAGCAACAACTTCACCAATATTGCAGGTGAAATTTGTCGGACACATTAAATTGCCTCTAATGCCTAAAGTCTAAATTTCATGGCCATATGGGGGCCACGTGCCTGGGGCTAAGGCCAATGGCCTGCCCCCACCGGCCAGGGCCCGTTCCGTTCACTGGTGGTCATTTGGCGACGCATGCCCAAGGGATGACCCCCCACAGGCTGGCCTTTTCCCTCGGAATGGCTATGGTTAAGACCTTCCTGGATGGTGTATTAGTAGTTGGCTTGGCTCGTTGCTTAGTGGTCGTGGGTTTGACCCTCATTGCTACTGCTTTGACCTTAACCCAAAATTTTGGTGGCCTCTAGGCCGCCACATGATGGCCTCTAGTTGGGCCACGTGTCAGCCCATCGTTGGCCACCAACCACCCAATCAAAAACTGCCAGCTACACCCATTGAGATCGTGCCACTTGGAACAACTTAATTCATTGAAGGCCCATTGGCCAATCAAACCTGCCCTCATCCTATACAATCACCACCATGTTAGTAGTATGGACAGTTGACTCGGTTGTTACATTTTGCAAAAATTTGCGTGTTTTGGAAGGTGAAAATAACATGATTCTCGGAGCATACTCTGTCTGTTTCACGTGAGATGAGTTGTGTCAGATTCAGGATGATGATAACTACGTATTCATTCAGATTTCACATCAATCCAACAACTTTGAATTTTGAGCTTTTTTTTTTCAAGCACCTGATCATTCCTCCCCACTTGAAGCCTTATAGACCCCAAAAGATCATTTTTAGTTGTCCAGTAGGTGAGCGTACAATTTTATCACCTTTCCAATCTTGATCCATTTGGCCTATGAATGATTTTTTCCCTTGAGCCCCACTTGTAGGTAATCCATATTCCCTCATTTTGAAGACCTTGTTATTCTGTTAAGAATGGTGTCTTGTTGTAGTTCATCAAGGTATTCAGGAGAAAAATCCTCAATGGAAATAATTTGGACATTTTCTCCTTGATCTTCAATCAAAAGAGGCTCATACAACCTTAAGTTCTCAACATTAACAATAACATAAATTTTCTTATATGAATTAAAATCCAACTTGAAGGCATTATTACCAATCTTTTCCAAAATTTTGAATGGACCATATCTAATTGCTTTTAGTTTTTTACCTTCTCCTTGGAGCCTCTCTTTGCTAATGTGAAGCCAAACTTTATCACCCACTTGGAACTTGTGATCTACATGATGCTTGTCATGCCTTGTTTTGTACTAGCCTTGGCTCTTTTCCAGTTGTTCTTGAACTCTTTAGTGTACCAACCGGATTTGTTCAATGAAACTTCTTTCTTTGTCTATGTCACTATGACCATCAATAGCAACATCCTTTCAAAAAATGAAATCCAAAGGAGATTTAGTCAAGTATCCCAAACATGCCTCAAATGGCGATATTTGAGTTGAAGAGTGTTTAGCCTAGTTATAATCGTGTTGAATTTAGTGAAAATTTTTAGGCCACAACTTAGGATGCTTGCTACCATACCCATGAAGAATATGTATCATTGTCTTGTTCACTACCTCTATTTGACCATATGTTTGTGGATGAAATGTTGTACTCTTTTTCAGTTTGGTATCCATGAATCCCCACAAGCTTGAAAAAAATTCCCATCAAAGTGAGAATCTCAATTACTAATAATGGATGTGGGCAATCCAAAATGCACCCATACATTTTGAAATAATAACTGAGTAGTTTGCTCAGCTGTAATTTTCTTTTTACATGGCATCAAAATACACATTTTTCTAAACCTATCCACAACTACATACAAATAATCATGACCTCCTTTTGACAATGGAAGACCTCCTACAAAATCCATAGAAACACTCTCCTATGGTCATGAAGGAACCGGAAGTGGTGTGTACAATCCTAAGTTCCTATTGCCAGGCTTACTGACTGCACATAATGAACATCCCTTAATAAAACGTGACACACTTTCAAGCATACGAGGTGAATAAAAATACCTCTATAGATGTATCATTGTCTTACTTACATCGAAATGACCAGCAATAAGAGAAGCATGTGCCTCTCTTATGATGTTAACTCTATCTCCCTATGGAATACAAAGCTTACCAAGATGGTACAACAAGTTATCATACAAATGATAATCCAATTCCTCTACTTGGTTACCTTGACTCAATATTCCATAAACATCTTGAAAGTCATTGTCTAATGCATACTGCTCAATATAAATTTCATGCAAAATATAATTATGCTTGAGTAAAGTGGTTGGACTAATAATAGTCCTATAAAGCATATCAACAACTTTATTGTAGATACCTTTCTTACACCTTATTACCAAGTGGAATTGTTGAAGAAAAGCCATCGATCGAAAGTGCCTTGATTGCTATAACTTGATTGAAATTGCAAGTATTGCAATGGCTAATGATCAGTGTGAATGAGTGTTTCCTTACCCATTAAGTAGTCTTTCCACTTTTTTACACTTTGCACTAATGCATACAATTCCTTGTCATATGTATGGTAATTAATCATTGCATCATTGAAAGTTTCCGAATGAAAATAAATAGTCTTACCATGTTGCATGATGAATGCACCCATGGCACAGTGACTAGCATTAGTTTGGATGTCAAAAGATTGTCTGAAGTCTGGAAGTTCAAGTATTGGAGCTGAAATTATCTTTTCCTTCAATGCATCAAAGGCCTTTTTCTAGTTTCCTCCCCTCTAAAAAACCTTTTTCACACTAGTCAATGCATGAAAATGAGTTTCTATAGAAGAAAAGTTAGCAATGAATTTCCTCCAATATTGGGTTGCTCCCAGAAACTTCTTACCTCAGTAAATGTCTTGGGCCTTGGCCAATTCAAAATGACATCAACCTTGGAAGGATCTATTTTCAAATCACCTCCTCCAACAATATGACCCAAGTAAACTAAAAAAGTTTTTCCAAACTCACACTTTGATATTTTCAAATACAATTGTTCTTTATTTAAGACATCAAGTACTTTTCTCACATGCATGACATGTTCATCACAAAATTTACTGAAAATTAAGATTTCATCTAAGTACACTATAAAAAACTCATCAAGAAATCACCTCAACACATCAGTCATCACACACATGAAGGTAGCAGGAGCATTACAATAAGCAAAAGGCATAACTAGTCATTCAAACAAACCTTGTTTTGTCTTCATTGTTGTCTTTCAAATGTCTCCTTCAACAAGTATAATTTGATGGTAGCCACTCCTTAAGTCCAACTTATTAAAATACATTTCATCTTTCGATTGATCAAGTAAATAATCTATTCTAGGAAGTGGGTAACGGTTCTTTACCATAATCTTGTTCAATGCACGAATGTCAACACACATCTGCCATGTTCCATCATTCTTTGGAACCAAAACAATAGATGACCCACATGGAAAAGAACTTGGCTTGATGATCCCTTTATCCAAAAACTCTTGAATTTTATTTTCAATTCACACACTTTCCACCACTGGCATCCTGTACAAGCCAATGTTAGGACGAGGACTATCTTGATGTAACTGTATCTCATGTTGGATTCCTCTCTTAGGAGGAAATCCTTTTGGTCCTAAAACATATCATCATATTGGCTAACAACATTAAGCAATTTAGATTTCAATCTTTATTCAAAACATCGAAAAGCTTCATTATCAATATCATTCTTGGGTTTGATAATTAGAAGCACAAAATGCTTGCTAGAATTCACTAGTATTTTCATCTGCCTCGATTAACCAGTGAAATATTTAGTTTCTTGCTATGGGCTCTCAAAATATATTCTACTCCATATTGGAACAAATGGTATTTGTTTTCATGTCTATGGAATATAGCTTTTCTATCATAGAGATACGACCTACCCAAAACTATACCACATATATCTAATGGCACACAATCAAGCTCCACTTCATCTCTGAAATTTGCAGTAATGGCAACTTTTTTTAGTTACTTGCAATTGTGCATTGTCACACACCCATCCTAATGGATATGGTTTATGATGTGGAACGGTGTCCAAGTTTAAAATTTTGACAACGTTTTTGGAGATAAGATTGGCTTGAGAGCTACTATCAAAAGGAGTATCAATTTTTCTATGTTTTGAGATTACCCTTATGTGAAAAAGTTTATCCTCTTCTTTTCATTTGGAGTTTCATTATATAAGTTCAAAGTACTAGTGATAGAAATGGATTATTTTCCTTTAATAACCATGGCTATAATTTTGGTTTCATCACGTGAATCGAATCCCAAATCCTGTTAAGTGGTTGCAACTATCTTTTGTTTTCCCTTGTCGTTGAATTTCTTTGGTTTCATTTCAGGATAAAGCTTCCAACAATGAGCTCCATCGTGACCCTATTTGGAAAGATGCTTGCATTTCATTTTATCTCCTTACTTCTTAATGGATGCATGTTTCTTTCTTTTCCCTTTGAAACCCTTTTCTTTTCCTTTACCCTTAAATGGATTTTTACTACCCTCTTCTGGTGTAATTTTTCCTCTTGCCTAAAGATGAGTGGCTTGCACACACACATCATCTAGATTATTGGGATTAAACATAACGATAGTATGCCTAAGGTAACTGTGTAAACCCCCTATATATTTCAACAACGTGTCTTGTGATTGCAAATTTACACCTAGCATTAGAGACCTTTTTCTAAATTCTTGGATGTAATATTCAACTGTTTGACCTATAAGTTGTCTAAAGTTCTGCGAATTTATGATGTCTTTATGCATATATTCTAGAGGGTAAAATTGTCTTTTAATTGCATAAATGAAATCAGACAAAGAAATTGAGATCTTACCATGTTTTTTTATCTCTTCTTGTATCTTTGATTCCCACCATACTAGTGTTGCACCCTCCATCCTCAAGGAAGCTAGATGAATATTTATGTCATCATCTTGTAGCTTTTGAATTCTGCAATAGACCTCCAACTAGTGAACCCAATTTTCAAGCTTCTCTACATTCACTTCACCATTATACATGGGAAATTCAAATTTAACGTCAAGTTTTAACAAGGGTGTTTTACCAATTCCTTTTGAGGTATGTTGATGAGTCTGAGTAAGGGTTGTATTAGTGGAAGAGGTTGAATATGCATATGAATTTGAAGAAGAAGATGATGATGGTGGACAAGGTGGAGGTTTACCTACATTTCCATTACCTCCTCCTCCTGAAGAACCCTCTCCTTTTGGAGGCTTGGAGCTTTCACCGTGCAGTCTAGTATTCCTCTCTTTATAGAGGACCTTTACCATATTTGTCATGTCAAATAAAGCCTTCCTAAATACCTTCTCATATTCTATCATAATTTTAAGCTATCCTTCATGTGACATGGTCACTGAAGCCTCAACTACAACTTGAGGAAGAAATGGTGGTGGAGATTGTGGCAACCTTGCACTCCTTATCCTTGACCCAACTTTAGAACTTTCAACTAGCTTTCCTTCTCCTCTCTTGAGCTTCAACCTTGTAAGCATGAAATTCACTTGAAAACAGTTAAATCCTTCTTGCACAAAGTAAACCAAGAACTCTAATAAAAAACTTGATATGATATTAGTTTTTCTGTGCTAAATTCCTTTTTAGAATATGTTAAAAGTGCTTAAGAATTCATGAGGTTAATTGCAAGTTTGAAACATGAGTTTTTGAATGTTTTTATGTAAATTTTATGTGAAAATTAACATAAAAAAATGACTAAAAAACAACATATAACAGAACTGAACATTACCAAAATAGTATCACAACAACATATGATGAAGGAGTTCACCCCTCCTGTCTCCTCGGTATAGCTTACAATGGCTTGGCCCTCTCTATTATGCTAAAAAATGTGAATACATCAATTTACAATGTTCAGATAGCTCTGAAATGTTCCAATGGCTTCAAAATGCCCAAAAATGCTTGTCTAGCCTCTTTTTGCTCCTCATTTGGTCAAAAATGAAGATTTTATGGTTCCCCCAAGACTTTATGTTACTCTAACGTCTAAAGTCTAAATTTCATGGCCATATGGGGGCCATGTGCTCGGGGCTAAGGCAAATAGCCTGGCCCTACTAGTTGGGCCCTCGCTTCATTCGCTGGTGGTCATTTGGTGGCACGTGCCCAAGGGATGGCCCCCCATGGGCTGGCCCTTTCCCTCGGAATTGTGCACACATTCATTTTAAATATATTTTGTGTACTAATATTGTTAAGACCTTCCCTGATGGCATGTCAGTAGTTGACTTGGCTCACTGCTTGGTCGTCGCAGGTTTGACCCCCACTACTAATCCCTGGACCTTGACCCAAAATTTGGTGGCCTTCGGGCTGCAACGTGGTGGGCTTTTACTGGGCCATGTGTTAGCCCGTGGTTGGCCACCAACCACCCAATCAAAAATTGGCAACTCCACCCATTGAAATTGTGCCACTTAGCATGACATAATTCACTTAAGTCCCATTGACGAGTCAAACCTACTATCTCAACCTTTAGAGTCAGCACCACATCAGCAGTACGAACTACTAACTAAGATGTCACATTTTGCAAAAATTTGTCTGTTCAGGAAAGTGAAAAGGACATGATTATAGGAGCATACGGTGTATGTTTCATGCGAAATGGGTTATGTTAGATTCCGGATGAGGAGCACTACGCAGTCATTCAGGTTCCACACCGATCAGACAACATTGAATTTTGAGCTATTTTTTTTACACCTGATCACTAGCCAAACCTATAAAGAAAGGAAAAACTAGAGAAGTTAAAGACAAAAGAAATAACTTAAAAAAATATATTCTCCTTTCAACAATGTTTCTTTCAGCAACTCATGAAACTCTTTGATAGAAAAATGCGCTATAAAAGGAGCTTGTTTGTGTATTAGAGATACTTTGTTGAAAAGATCAAAAGAAATAGTTGGAGGAATTGTTCTAGAAAATGGTTATGGGCAAATTTTATATTTCTAACATATTTGTTTTAAGAGGGAAAAACTTTGAGGCTATGCATGGCTAAATCAATTATTTCTAATAATGAATATTGAGTTCTGAAAATAATTGTAATTTTTTACTAAGCCATGTACTCTTAAACATTGTTATTATTTGATATAGGTGGTCATTGTCATGAAGAGGGTTTCTATCATGTAAGTACACTTTAGTGTGAATCTATCCTTAGTTGTGATAGAGAGAGTCTCTAGTGTCTATCTCATATCATTAGTCTTATGAAGTCATTGATGTCACAAGGATGTAAAATGTTAATAAATCTATTTAATTTATGGTCAAGTCCTTTAGTCATGAGTCAATATTTTGGTCCATGAGGTGGAGCTTTCAACATGAAAGCTATGATTGTAGGTTATTGATGATGATGATGATGATTCTAAGTGGGAGCATGTCCAATTTGTGGTTTCCAATCAGAAGTTATTATTATGTTGCTACTTGAGGGAGTTGTTTTGACTTTGGCACCATGCTTGGTACTATTGTGTAATTGTCAAAGGCTGTTATTGTTGTTTATGGTTATGCTATTGTTTGGTAAGATTTTGTTCTTTCTCATGTTATACTCTATATTATTCTCATGATATATTGATGATGATTCTTATCATATATTGTTGTTGTTTTGGCTTGAGAGTGATGTTGATGCAGTGGAATGTTTTTTGCTACTGAGTTTGAGTTTTTTGTTGTTGCTTCAGGAGAGAGAGAGAATTTGGTAGATTTTATGTTGCTGCTACTTGTTGCCATGACGAGTGAAAGATATTGTTTCTTTTTTATTCATATGGTGTCCAGGGGGAGTTCATGTCAATTCATTGGATAATAATTAGAGTGATGCTACCTTTGATTGTTTTTAGCCCTTTTCCATTGATGTCAAAGGGGAAGTGCATGAGGAGATCAAGTTTAGAGGGCAATATCAGTTGGATGGATTAACTAATGTTTCCTTCAATGCCAAAGTGGGAGATTGTTGGAATTGATGTTGTGTTGCAGTGATTGATGGTTGACATTGATTTCAACCTTGGCATGTTTTGTAGGTGGCTTGAGTGATGAGTGTGACAAATTTTATTATGTGAAGATGTTATGTATTGTTGATATGGTAGAAGAGTTTATGCATATGCAACTTGTGATTTGACAATTGTGTAGGTGATGGAAGACATGGAGCTGGTTGTTGGAGGTTTGGGTTGAGAAGTTTTTGTCTTTCCTATACTCTACCACAACCGCACACAGTGAATGTTATGCATGTGGTTAGAGGCCTTTAACTGCATAGATGTAGTCTTATAAGTGTTCTTGAAGTTGACATTTTCATGTTTTATGGTTGCGGTTGCGGGTTCAAATATGAGCAAGACATTACCTTGGTATTGAGCATGGGTACAAAAACACTTTAGTATTTTCTCTTAGTATTGGTTTGGACATTACGATGGTACATGTGTCTTGGGTGTTGACATAACCATGGTATTTCCCCATGGTATTGGTTTGGAGAGTACCATGGTGCAGGTGTCCTGGGTATTGACATAACCATAGTATTTTCCAGTTCTATTGGTTTGGAGATTACCATGGTAGATGTCTCTTGGTTAATGGCATAACCATGATATTTTCCCGTTGTATTGGTTTGGATATTTTTGAGGTTGTTTTGGCATATACTTGTGTGAGAATATGGAGTTGCTGGATTGATGGTGTGTGAGTGTGAGAGTGTGCTACAATTTTCTATGTAGCATATTCTATATCTGTAGCTGTGTTGAGTTGGGGGCTTTTATCATATTTCTTATTTTTTATTGGATAGTTTGTTTTGTTGCTCATGTTGAGTAGGTTTGAGAAACCACTTTGAAAATTCATGAAGCATGGTTCACATGGAGGCATCGAAGGCATCAAGGCTTAAGAACAGACAATTTATGGATGAAGTGGGGGGCTTCTAGCATAAAAATCAGTACAAGGAGCTATTTTATCCAAAGTCCATCAGAATTAGGTGAGGTTCATTGGTTGTGATGACTTTGGGTGAATGGTTATTCATAGAGTCATGGGAGAAGAGTCTTTCAATCTGATGTTGCTTGAAGGTTGTCATAGTAGTCAAGTCTTTTAGCTAGTGGGTCCTAGATCTTCTATGTAAATTTGTCAGCACCTAATGGAATATTTGAGTAGTAGCACCAGAGGGTGATTCTTTTCCTTAGAGGGGGTTTTCCAATAGAAACATTTGTGTCCTATTGTTTACATGCTTTGATATTATTTATGGTGTTTTAAATTGATGCTATGTTGGTTCTACATGTTTTTATATATTGATTTCATGCTGGTATCATAAGTGAAGCTGATGGATAATTGAATCTTTCATTTTGGTAAAAAGACTTAAAAATCAAATAATCACAATCACTACTTACTCACCTCCTACCTCTTAGTAGTGAGGTCACTTCCAACATGGGAATGAGGTTGTGATATGCTCCTGAATCTAGCATACAACTGTGTGGTAGTTTATTATGAACATTCAAGGTAATGTAAAAGGGAGGACTATCATAGTCTTTTTGTTCCATGTGAGGTCCACAATCCACATAAGGGCAGTCTTATTGTATGTATAGAGTGTCATTGTGTGTGATTTGTTTGGAAGGGGTCATGAGTTTCTATATTATCAGTTGATAGGTTAGGTTTTGTGCTAATTCTAATAAAGGAATATGAACTTTGATCTTCATGATCTCTTGGTCATGATTGAAAAGAGGGACTAAACTTTGCTCCACCTCTTTAGGTGGGTGGGCTAGTGGTGGTGGAGGAAAATGATCCTTTGGTCCCTCCAATTCATGAGTGGAGCTTGGGCTCTGACCCTGGTATTCTTTATATTCTTAACCTGGATCTCTTACACTCTCTTGAAGGGTTCGGGATATGGGAGACTATCATTTTGAGTTGGTTCCAGATTGGGTGATGGCACTACATGCTTGGTTGGTTTGTTTTGATGACTCATACTAGTGGGTCTTTCTGTGTCAAGTCACAGGTCATAATTCCTTCTAATTTATACCATAACAGAGTCAGTAATCCTCTGATATTGGGATAGTGGGATCTCATAATATCTGTACCCCTCAAAATCATTTGGTGTATAATTTTTTTATGTCGCAAGAGAATGTATGTAGTCATATTTGATGATGTAGAAGGTGGGGTTTTGATCTACTGCCTAGCTTATGTCCTCATCCTACATATACTCATCAGGATATTTGGTAGTATGTAAATTAAGATTTCTCCTTACAAGAGGTTGTATGGGTTATTCTTCAGGCATTGTATCCCTATACATTGTTTGTGGATGGAATGGCTCATGAAAGAAAGGGGCATTATTAGGATGTTGGTTAGGATTCTTACTCGGTCCTTCAGATTCGAGCTTGGAATTTTTTTTTTATAGGTTTATTATGAATCGATTAATTTCCTCAATATTTTCTTTAGATGGCTCCTTATGAAAAACATGATGGTTAGGTTCTTCCTTTAGTTTCTTCTTTCATTTGTCATAGTTTCCCCCCTCTCCCTTTCCAAGTCATGGTTCTCATTCATTTTTTCCACACATCTACATTTTCTTCTCATGCTTAGATTTATTTCGATGTCGGTTGTGTCAGATTGCATGTCGGATAAGTTCTTGGGCCATCTTTTATTGAGCATGATAGAGAATTTGGCTCGAAATAAGATGCATAATTTTCCATAGTAGCAATAGGAATAGGTTTAATCTCATCTGGGATATTTTTGTAGAGTTTATTAAATCCCTTCGTGAATTCTTCTACAATATTATACAGATTTTTCTTTACTACCGAAAATTATTTTAGATAGTATTGAAAATCATTTTTATCACCACATTAAGCATGGAATGTCCTTTCCAAATCATCCTAGGAGTATAATGAGTTAGTAGGAAGGATATATAACCATTTTTGCATGCCCCCCCTTAGGGGATTATATGAATAATATCATGAAAATATCTTCGTCTTCTACCATGAATTTGTTAGTGAAATATTGGAACGCACTGATACGTTCTTCAGCAATCCCACTCTTTTCTTCATTGAACCTACGTATGAGCTTTAAGTAATTTTCAAGCATGTCATGTAACACCTGAGGTAAAGCCAATGTGGCATATCATATTTCCATCGAATCTAATGATTGATTAGGTTGGTTAGGTTGGTTGCAGGGTTGACCTTGTCCATCCATAATGTGTTGTAAAATCACGTCCCTAGAGTTAGATGATATCAGAGTTCTAGTTTTCTTGGTTGTTTGTGGAGTCACCTTTTCATATTTATGTCTAGGAATGAGTAAAATAGGACACTCAAGTGCTATGTGTGGAGATATGGTATTTGTATGAATAACTTCGAAACATGGCAGTTGAGAAATCATTTTTTCCAAAGGTGGAGATGAAATATTGGTTATTCAATTTGCTCGGGGTTGTGATAATAATATTTTATTGCATTGGTTCTAACAACATACAAAAAATTCCCAGGGTCGAAACCAAGAGGTATTAAAGCTTGATCTAGATTACTCTAGGTGTGTCTTCTTGATGAAGCCAGATTTTGAATGTGTGTGGTGAGGAGGAGAACGTTAAAACGATAGAAGGAATATTAATATTAATATGTACAGTAAGTAAGGTATGTATAATGGAATTCCTACTAGTCAATTGGTCCTTGTAATGGGTGGTGAGTAGGATGATTGGAATGTGATTGACATGAAATGAGGAATTCAAATAGTGGGTCATGAGTTGGAATGCATAGCTAATGAGTTCAACCTTTTTCCACTACAAAGCTCTTAATAGATGGCATTCTTTGTAGGGAACAAATTCAAATATTACTTGGAAATGGTGCCATGAGATGTTGGGGCCCCAGAGTCACACTACATTATGTTATAGTGCAAAGCCTATGAACATCTAAGTGTGATCCTATTTGCTTCTTTGTAATTAAAATATTGTATTTTAAATCGATGTATCATGGCTACAAGTCATTGTAAATGTTTTTCATTATGTTTTATGGCTTTTGAATTCAGTATCCTAGTTCATGTTCCTTGACATAATGATGGTCAAGAGGTAGGATGTCTTAATTGTAGGAAAATAAAATCATGTATTTAAATTGTTATTGTAAATCTATTTTTGTTAATGACTGTGTAATCCAAACCTAAACTCATTTATTATGGAAGATTTTAATTCGATGTTCAAGATGCATGAATTTTGATTTTCCCTCATGATTTTCACAAGAAAATCAGATTACATGAATAATTTCATGACAACCACTGAATTAAAATCTGTGTGCAAATGTAAATCTATTCTGTAGTCAAATTTGAACACTTAAATCTAGCAGAATGAAAATCACAAGTATTTCAAGAAATCAACTCATCTCTCCTATCTAACATTCCTGACATTTTCTTGAACGAAATTTCTTAAAATGTGTTTGATTTTTCTTCAAATTCAACTACGATTTTTTTAAGTTTTAAATTTTTTCTAGGATTCAAGGTTGAGGGAAAACTACCAAACATTAAATGTATTTATCGGGATGCATTTCTGTTGATCGTAAGTAGGATCACTCATAACCCTTGGGTTTGACATAAAAGGTTGAAAATGTAAAATATGGATGAGAGATGGAGAATCAGGCCTTACCCAATTTAGAAGAGAAATTAATAATTTCTTCAAATCAATTAAGACCTGGTGGAAAACTAAGAAATTATTGCATCAAAAAGCAGAAAATTTTGAAATTTATTATTTTCTTACAAAATCCTTGCAAGAAATATCACAAAAGTCAAGATACTCCTCAAACTAACATGATATATCTTACAAAACCTAAATAAACCATAATATTGATGCAAAATTGCATTCCAATTAATAATTCTCATATAATTCTACACAATTTACACAACAAATCAAGTTTACAACTCAAAGTGCTATGGAAATTGAATAAATTTGTATTTAATTGGTAGTAAAATTCAAAACATAAGATGAGTATAAAACATACATGATAAGAAAGTATAGGCTGCGTAAGAGTTACTTCATAATTTTTCCCCAAGATTACTTCAATACCTCCCAACAATTCACTAAAACATTTTGCAAAGTTTCCCCTACAACAAATATTTCTCCCCCCTTTTACATTTCAAAATGAGGCCTATATATAGGCACTCAAGAACTTTGACCCTACTCTAAAACAACCAATGGTATTTGGAAAATCACTCAAAAATTGTTAGAAAATTTCCAATTATACTCTATCTAATATTCTAGAAATTTCTTGAAAGATTTACTAACTTTGGAGTGTCCCCCTTTTGATTTTCCTTTGACAGATCCTATTCCTCTATTAGTTGGGCGTTGCCTCGCTTCTCTCGCTTGGGGAATTTCCTGGACATAGGTGTTGATAGTGCCACTGCTCTTGCCAAGGCTACTGAAGGTGTTGGTGATGATGTCAATACTAAAGCGAATATTGAGGCCAATGCTAAATAGTGGAGCTTCATCTAGTCCATTAAACCTCTCACACTAGAACCCTTCTCTGTCAATTTCATTTGAGATTCCAAGATGAATCCTTTCTCAAAAGCCCATTCATATAGTTCCATTAAGGTCCTCCATCCTTTGCCATATGGGATGTCATAGGAGTAAGCCTCAATGTTGTTGCCCTCCATATTGGTGATGTATTCATAATGAATCCCTCTTTATTCCATAAAACTTCTCTTCAGAAAGAATAACACTTCATAGTGATCATTATATGAATTCATGATCTCTTTTCCCACCTGCATATGGATTTCTATCCCGACGCCTCTAAAACCTTCCTTGATCTCATCCAGGAGTCTCAAGAAGGATTATTTAGGAAACAGGTCTCCTTCTTCATTAAAGAAATCCTGAAAATGATTTCACTGAGGCATTTTACACTTCCTTTTGAATGCTTTTACCCCATTCGTTAAGGTCTTCAATTATTCTTTAGCCATTATCACCAATTCAGTTTTTATTATTATCTTATTTACTCTAGTTACACACTTAGACTCATCTAGATTTACCTTTTCGATCTCTTCGTTTCACAAATGGTTTAGGAATTCTGTAATGACCTATGCCTTGGTAGATGAATTTCCAATGGTGTCCTCTATAGCTTCTATATCTCGTAGTTCTCTCCTTACAGTATTTGTCATATCTTGAATGAATTCTAGGTGTTTCCAATATCTCCCCACCACCTTCATTACATGCCCCCAAACTACCTTCTAGTCCATTTCGAGGAACAACTTTTTAGACTCATTTCTCCTCAACAACTCTAGCTCATTTTTGAGTCCTCCTATATATTACCTACCTGAATAACCTTAATCTTGGCTTCTTGCAATTCTCACCTTTGGTTCAGGAGATGGCACCGCAAATCCTCAACAATCAAAATGTCAACCTACTAAGCTAATACTTGAATATACTTTATTAATTCCAAGGACTCCATAAGTGGTTCCACGTCATTGATGTTTTCATCACATTGAGATATTTCTTTACCCTTTTCTTTGAAATCTATATAATGTTATGAAACCAGCTCAAGAAAAGATAGAAAAGATAGATCAACGCCTTAGAATTCAGCCTCTTCGAGGGGGCAACCTCCTTTACATTACATAAATGAACAATTCTTGGATGATACAAATGAAAAAACCTCCTTCCTATATATAGGAGTCTAAGGAGTCACAATATAATCTAGCCGACCTAACAATAATAATATAAAGCCATAAAAATAACAATAGAGGGATTCTATGGGGCACAAAAATAACAACATGGGGGTAATAGGGGCACAACAATATAAATAAGGGGTATAACTAAAATAGTAATGGTGTAATCACTAGTATTATAGGGACCCAACATGCCCCTCTCCTTCAAAAATGTGTTGTCCTCAACGCTTGAGTAGTTCTGGATACTTCTGCATAAAATTCTCATCCTCCCATGTGGAATCTTCAACGGATAAGTTCTTCCACTTGATAAGATACTTTGAAATTGATCGATTTCGTAGCTGTCGAGTTCTTGTTTCTGTGACTGCTTCCGGTTCCAATATAATTTTTCCTTCCTCGTCAAGTTCTGGCAATATTGTTTGAACTGGGAGCTTGTTGCCTATAACCTTCTTTAAACATGAAACATGGAAAACTGGGTGCAATCGAGAAGCTGCAGGAAGCTCCAATTTGTATGCCATAGTACCAATATTTTGCAACACCTTGTACGAACCATAATACTTTGGTGATAATTTATTATCCTTCTTAGCTTGCTTTAGGGACATTTTCTTATATGGTTGTAGCCGTAGAAATACCCAATCACCTACATGAAAACTTCTTTCACTGTGATGTTGATCTACCTGTTGTTTCATTCTATTTTGTGCCAACACGAGGTTATCCTTTAAGAGTTGGAGGACTTGTTGTTGATGTTCGATGTGATGTTCCACTGCCTGAACCTTAGAATTTTCACTTAAATATGATGTGATGGATGGTGGTTGTTACCAATAAAGTTCCATAAATGGGGTCATTTTTGCTGTATGGAAGGAAGTGTTATACCACCATTCAGCCAGAGGCAACCATTTAACCCATTGTGTCTGTTTATTAGAAACAAAGCAACGAAGATATCCTTCCAAACATTTGTTTACTATCATAGTTTTCCCATCAGATTGAGAATGATAAGATGAGCTATGAACTAACTGAGTACCAAGACAAGAAAATAATTCTGTCCAAAAATTTCCAGTGAAAATGGGATCTCTGTCACCTACAATAATCTTTGGGTTTCCATGTAGCTTTTGAATTATTTCCATAAATGTAGTAGAAACTGTACTGGATTTAAATGGATGTGATAATGCACAAAAGTGTGCATACTTGGTAAGTCTATCAACTACCACGATGATTACACTCTTTCCCTCAGACTTGGGTAAACTTGTGATAAAATCCAATGAAACCTCCTCCAAACGTTGGCTTGGAATGGAAAAAGGTTGTAATAGACCCAGTGTCTTAATTGTTTCAACTTTATTTTGTTGGAAAACCCAACATTCATCCACAAACTTTTGAATATCTGATTTAAGGCCATCCCAAAAAAATTCCTTCTTAACCCTATTGTTGGGCCTTAGTTTTGGTCTTATTTTTGCTCTAAGAAACTTACTAATCCATCTATTGGCCATCCATTTTCCCTTCATTCATCCCATTTTGATGTATATTTGATATCCATTCAGGTATTTAATTTTAATTTTTCAATTTCTAAAGTTTTTATGAAAGTTTGGTTTTTAGTGCAAAATTGGCAGATTCATAAATTCCTCTAATAGCTCTATGGTTGATGTGGTTGCAGGACACTTTGGCATGAATTGAATGCATGGATGGACAGCTTGGGAACTAGGACTAAGCCAGATATGCTTAGTTCGAACAGAACAAGCTTTATTAGGCCCATTTGGTGCTAGTCAATCATGACTAGTCATTCAGAAATCCCATAGAAATAGGGCAGTTTTGAGATTCTATGGGATTGGTCATATTTCTTGGGATGAGAGTAATGAATTCGACTTAGATAGGTGGATGAGAGTAGATGGGTTTGTTTGAGTGAATATAGATTAGTTTGTTTCATGAGACTTCTTATTTAAGAGCCAAAACTTTGATGGCTTATGTATTGACTTATTATACTTTTATGTTGTGACACTTTTGGATTGAAGAGTTAATTTGAAGACTTGTGCTATTATTATTTTGCTGTTCAATGCTATGGATGTGTGAATGAATTTGAGCTTCTGATATCACTCCTCAAGTGTGCAAGGCAAGGGTGGAGGGTCCCCATTCCAAGCTAAGTACACTTTCCTGTTAACTAGTTTTATTTCTTGTAATATGGTTATTGTAGAACTGGTTTTTCAAAGCTTTATTTCAGATTGCTTTATGGTTCATGCATGGTGATTGATTTCAGTAGTTCTTAGCTTATTCATCACTTTATTAAGTTGGAAAAACAAGTGTTCAAGTTGAGCATCCCTTCCACTAAAATGATGAATTAAAACTAGTTTCCTTTGTTTGCATGCAAGTAGTTTCTTATTGAGATTTTCGTATTGAGATGAATGAATTATGAGGAAATACCTTATGTGTCTCTTAAGTTAAGAGCTTCTTTCATTAATAATTTATCCATCTTAAGTTCTTGGTTTTAACCTCCAATTCATTAAGTGGTAATTGAGACAAAAGTGGACTTCTTGAGTCAAGAACCATTTCAACATTTTTCCTCTTTTTAAACTAATTGAATTAGAGTTGTAGGATGTATTACTTTAAGATTTTTAATAACTTATCTTTCAAGGTTTGATTACATCTGATCTTCACATATAATGAACTTGCCTCAAAGCATAAACAACCTGGATTGATAAGAAATAATTGTGTTAATTTTGGTAAACAAAATAGCTCAACATTTTGGCACTGTTGCCGGGGAGGCAAATATCGGCATAGTCAATAGAAAGATAAATTTCAAAAAAAACAAAAACATTAGTTACATTCCTTTTTAGTTATGTTTATTTATGCCTAGATATAGAGATCCTCAAGGTAGATTTATTAAAAACCCCCCACAAATAGAGATAGGATCATCAAACACCCCAGTTGCTGGTAATCCAATAATTGAGGAATTGGCAGAAAAACAAAGAACTGGACAAAGATTAACTTTGATTGAGAGGCAAACTTTGTTAGCTTGCGAAGCAAAACAAAAACAATCTTCAATTTCTGGAAAACAAAAAGAAATTATCAAAGGGAAACAACCTGTCTTTCCATCCATAAATCCACCTATCTTTCAACAACCTGAATCTCCACTCAAAATAGAAATAAATCAACCAATGGCAGAAGAGGGACATGGATCTGTTATTTTCACTCCTGAACAACGAGCTGAATATGAAAGACAACAAAGAGAATGGAGAAGAAAGAGAGAGGAGGAGGCAAAACAAGAAAATGATAGAAAGATAGAAAATGATCGAAAGAGACAAGAAGATGGTAATGATCAAGAGGCTACCTTTGGCTTTCCAATAGTAGACACAAGTGCAATGTTAGGAGAAGAAGTGAAAATGAAAAATATTCCACCTTCTGTATTGCCAAATTTTTATGGAATGTCCACGGAAGATCCTGATGCTTTTATGTTTGAATTTGATATTCTATGTAGAACATATGGATACACTGATGACATTCATAAACTTCGTCTTTTCCCTGCAACATTAAAAGTAGTATCTTTAAAATGGTTCATGGGTTTAGGAGAACAAACAATAGCTTCTTGGGATGATATGAGATCGGTCTTCCTTAAAAAATATCAAGCTTATTGTAGATCTAGAGATTCAAAGGAAGATGTTTTCAGAATGACACAACAAGAAGATGAAAGTTTAGAAGAATATTTGGAAAGATTTGCATATAATCTACAAAAATCTAAACAACACTCTCTAAATCAAGAAACGATTCGAACAATCTTTCTCAAGGGTGTAAGGGATGAATACCTTGACATTTTGAATGTGATGGGTAAAGGATACATTTCAAACCTACCATTTAAAGAAATTGTTGAGTTATGTCAAAAATATTCTAGAGGAAGATCAAAAACAGGAAAGAGAGAAGCAAGTTCAAAAGTAGCAAAGTCATCTGTAGGAGGGATAACAAGAGCTGAAATAGTAAGCTTATTGGAAAACTTCAAAACAGACCTTTTAAGTACATTAGGAACACAAGTAGATGTTCTAAAGGAAAAAAAGAAGAAAGAAGAACAAGAACAAGCTCTAGCAATCTTTTGTTCCAAATGTAGAAAGAAACATCCATTGAGAGAATGTCCTTTCGATAGTATCCAGGTTTGTGGTCTTTGTACAGAAAATCATTCCACAGAAAGTTGTCTAAGATTGAAATAATTACAAATGAACTCAATGGAAGAAGTGCTTGGAATAGAAGGTTTTTATTATGTAGCAGCACGAAGACCATGGCAACCTAGGATGCCTCAACAAAATCAACAACAATTCCCTCAACAAAATTACCTCTATCCACCTCAAAATCCTTGGACCCATCCAATGCCATGGCAAGCTTGGCCTCCACAACAATATCCAGAACAACCTGCACAAGGTTGGAGAGGATATGGTTATGGAAACTAGCCACCTCAACAGTATCAACAACAATACCAACAACCATTTGCATATCCACAATATTCACAGTCCATACCATTTCAATAACAACATTCTGCATATCCACAATCCATGTCATTTCCATAGCAGAATCCACCACCATTGTTGACCCAACCACAACAGTTACAGCTACCCAAAAATCAACCCAGACCAACTCAATTACTAGCCCAACCAATGGCGAATCCGAATAATAAGGTGGAAAAATCTGCA
The DNA here is from genome assembly GCA_031772625.1 of Pinus tabuliformis. Classification (NCBI taxonomy): domain Eukaryota; kingdom Viridiplantae; phylum Streptophyta; class Pinopsida; order Pinales; family Pinaceae; genus Pinus; species Pinus tabuliformis. The sequence goes on from CM062819.1 coordinate 377,742,172, forward strand.
TACACTGTAGAGGAAGCAACATGTTTTCCCACATATTCAATTCTTCCTCTTAATGATGTCCATCTAAGGTCTGGAAAAGTGATTAAAAAGGATTCGCTTCCAATCATAGAAGAACCAACTGAATAAGGAGAATCACCTAAAACATCACAAACAGAGATACAAATTCAAAAAGGAAAAACCATTACAACTCAAACACCACCTTATCCTGAAAGGTTAGTGGAACAACAAAAAGAAATAACCCTTCCTGAATTTGATATTTTAGATGAGTTAAAAAATGCTTATGTAAAATTTCCTTTGTTTAAGGCAATTAAAGAAATACCAATATATGCTAAAACAATAAAGGAATTGTGCATTAAGAAATCAGGGAAAAAGAAAAAGGATCCTACTACAATCCAAGTTATTGGTAAACTAGCAAGCCTCATGTCTACACAAACCATTGTAGAAACGTATATTGATCCAGGTATCCCTATGGTTACTATATCAATAAATAATTTCTCAGTACCAAAGACATTAATAGACTTGGGAGCAGCTATAAATGTAATGACAATGGAGACAATGAAAACTCTGCATTTAAACAACATTAGATCAACTTCTACAATTTTAGAACTAGTAGACAGATCTAAAGTTGTTCCGGAAGGAATATTAGAAGATATCATAGTCTCTTTGGATTCATGGGAGTATCCTATTGACTTCCTTATCTTGCAACCAAAAACAAATTTGGGAGGACATCCTCTAATCTTAGGTAGACCATGGTTAGCTACCGCTGATGCCTTTATAGGATGCAGATCAAGACGCATGATTATTTCACATGGAGATGAAAGGAAACACATTTCTCTTTATTCACATGCACAATCAACTTCTTTAGAATCAGTACTTGACACTCAAGAAAAACAGGAAACTAAATCAGTTTTAAGTATAAATCAATTCTTTGACTTTAGAGAAGAAGAAGAGAATGAAGACTTAATGGATCTTTTCATTTCAGAACCAAGTATTTCGGAGCAGCTTAGAGAAGTCCAATATGAAGCTACAAGTAATCTTTTGAATGAATGCTTTCAAGAAACTTGTACTGTTCAAAATTTGCGGAATTCTTTTATAGACATCTTTCCTGTAAACACAATCTTCAATCCAACAATAAAAACAATTGAGGTATATCCTGGAAAACATTTAAACATTGGAAACCAGTTGCAATCAGCACAAGAGCAAGAGGTAATTGCATTATTACAGAAATATTCAAAAGCTTTTGCCTGGGATTATAATGACATGCAAGGAATCCATCCTAGCACATGTATCCACCACATCTATACCGATGATCAACTCAAACCTGTAAGGCAACCTCAAAGACGAATGAATCCCATGATGAAAGAAATAGTGAAAGAGGAACTGCAAAAATTGTTAAATGTTGGATTCATCTATCCTATTTCAGATAGTCAATGAGTTTCTCCATTGGTTATAGTACCAAAGAAAAATGAAAAGTGGAGGGTATGTGTGGACTATCACGAACTAAACAAAGCTACATTAAAATATCATTTTCCTCTACCATTCATTGACCAGATGTTAGACTCATTAGCTGGAAAGAAATTTTTCTCATTCTTGGATGGGTTTAACGGATACAACCAGATTAGAATAGCAACAGAAGACCAAGACAAGACAACATTCACTTGCCCATGGGGAACCTATGCATATAATGTTTTGCCATTTGGTTTATGCAATGCACCTGCAACTTTTCAACGAGCAGTGCTTGCAATATTTGCTGATCTAATTCATGAATGTGTAGAGGTTTATATGGATGACTTCACAGTTTATGGAAACACATATAATGATTGCCTAAATAACCTTGAGAAAGTCTTGAAACGATGCATTGAAACAAATTTGTCATTGAGCAATGAGAAATGCTATATGATATTGACAAAAGGAATATTTCTGGGACACCATATTTCTGCTTCAGGAATTAAGGTGGATCCAGCAAAAATCCAAGTCCTAGTTAACTTAATGCCTTGTATGACACAAAAATAGGTAAGAATTTTCTTAGGCTATGCAGGCTACTATAGACGATTCATTGAAAGCTTCAGTAAAATAGCCCAACCTCTGTTCAAACTATTAGCAAAAGATATTGAATTTCACTGGACAAATGACTGTCAAAATGCATTTCAAATTCTGAAAGAAAAATTATCAGTTGCACCCATTCTCTGTGGGCCAAACTAGTCTTTGCCATTTCATATATCAACTGATGCATCTGATACCGTGATAGGTGCCTCTCTTGGGCAGAAAGAAAACTTGTTCAATTATGCAATATACTTTATAAGCAAGAATCTAACACCTGCAGAATTGAACTACACAGTCACAGAGAAAGAAATGTTAGCCGTTATACATGCAGTAAACAAATTCAGGCACTATATAATAGGATATCAAGTTTTCATTCATACAGATCATTCAACAATCAAATACTTGATGAATAAACCCATCACCAATGGAAGAATAACAAGATGGTTACTGTTATTGCAAGAATTTAATATCACAATACAAGACCGGCTAGGCAAGGAAAATCAAGTGGCTGACTTTCTGTCCCGCATACATTCACCCAACGATCCAAATCCAATTGTAGAAAACTTTCCAGATGAACACCTATTTGCCATAACAGTAAAAACACCATGGTTTGCAGACATTGCAAATTATTTATCTTCTAGAAAGTTTCCAACTCAATTCTCTAAAAAGCAAAAACAAAAAATTGTTAGAGAAAGTTCTAGCTATAGTTGGGTAAATGGTGATTTACTTTATACTGGTTCAGATATGATGATTAGAAAATGTGTGCGAGAAGATGAAATATTAGACATTCTGAGAGCATGTCATGATGAACCATGTGGTGGTCATTTTGCAAACAAACGAACATCATATAAGGTGCTGCAATTGGGCTATTACTGGCCATTCATCTTCAGAGACTCTAAGGCATATGTCAAGCAATGTGACAGTTGCCAAAGAACAGGGAGACCAATCACATCAGATGAGATGTCGCTCAAGCCACAAGTCCTCATAGTTGGACCTATTAATCCACCATCAAATGGAAAGAGGTACATCCTAGTATGTACAGATTATGTAATATCCCTTCCCTTAATAATAAATAATAAATAATAAACAATAATAAATATTAAATAATAAAAATAATAAATAATACAAATAAATAATAATAACATAAATAATAAATAATAAATCACTTAATAATAAATAATAAAAATAATAAATCATAAATAATAAATGATATTTAAAAATATACAAGAAAATAAATAAAAATAATAAAAAGAAAAATAGTAATAACTACACTAAAACTCTAAATCAGAATAAATAGAAATAAAACAAGAAAACTATCAAAAAGAAGGAAATAAAACAAGAAAGCTAAAAATCAAAAGAAAAGTAAAGAAATAAAACAAGAAAGCTAAAAAAATCAAAAGAAAGTTGCATGTAGACACATGGAGTGTGTGCATGTGGTTCCCCTTCCAATGTTGTTCTACTTAAAAGATAGAATCTCGGAATGATGGAATGCAGGAATGCCTCTCATCTTCCTCATATGCAACAGTCCAAAGATAAATATGTAATTAACTTTTCTGATTAACATTAAATTCAACTAAGAATAGAGCTTACCTGTCGTAGAAGTAGGCTTACTGCAACAAGGTTTTTGGGGACGACTCTCCACCCAACCGTAGGCTCAATTGTGCAAGGATTCTGCTACAACTGGCCACCCCCGAGCCCTCAATCAACGTACTACTGCCAGTGACTCCTAAGTCTTAGAACACCATTCTCCCAAGAGAATGCAAGATAGAATCTCGGAATGATGGAATGCAGGAATGCCTCTCATCTTCCTCACCATCTATTAAATAGAACAACATTGGAAGGGGAACCACATGCACACACTCCATGTGTCTACATGCAACTTTTTTTTTATTTTTTTAGCTTTCTTGTTTTATTTCTTTACTTTTCTTTTGATTTTTAGCTTTCTTGTTTTATTTCCTTCTTTTTCATAGTTTTCTTGTTTTATTTCTATTTATTCTGATTTAGAGTTTTAGTATAGTTATTACTATTTTTATTTTTATTATTTTTATTTATTTTCTTGTATATTTTTAAATATCATTTATTATTTATGATTTATTATTTTTATTATTTATTATTAAGTGATTTATTATTTATTATTTATATTATTATTATTTATTTAGATTATTTATTATTTGTATTATTTATTATTTATTATTTTATTTACTTCATGTTGCCAACACCCTCTGCTGAACTAGTATAACCAGCAGGCACCGAAAGTCTCCAACATCCCGGGAAATCTTAAGGAATCTCTGTCCTTTTTCCCACTTTCGGCACCAAGCTAAGCCTGACCCAGCCTGTATCCTAGTCCAAGGCTGGCCCTAAGGCTCGCGCCTGACTCAGACCTCATCTGCCCCAAGGCAGGCATCCAGTCCGGTACTCAATGACCCCGGGCATCTGGCAAGGTTGGCCGACTCCCTACACAACTATTAAGGCGCACAACCCCAGGCATCAAAGTCCTATGCAACCCTTCAAGACTTCAGCATCCCAATCCAATAACAGGAACCAAGCCTAGAACATAAGGCACTTCTATCATGTGAATATGCACTTTCTTTAAAGAGAAAAGATTTTAGGTGTTCTTTCTTGACAATGAAAATCGTCCAAATCAGCACTTTTAAAAAGCCTATGAATATTGACAAGTTAATTCTTCCCTTCTCTACAGAAGCTTTCACCTGCATTTTCTGGATTGGACATTCGGGGCTCTGAGTCCTAAGTTAGCCTTTTATTTGACAAACTTCCTCCGAATTCTCTGCGGCCATATTGTTGAATCGCACTTGTTCTATCTGGTCAATGGGCTTTGCTTTCCTCTGGAAACGCTTCGAGTGTGCGCAAACCAATTGAGGGTTGAGATAGATCATCTCCTCCTAACAGATTTATAGACCTTGCTCTTTAATTATAATTGAAATCGAGGAGCACTTTGCTTTAGATGTCCTATCTACTAAGATATTAGAGAACGATTCAATTATCTCTACAGGGGCTTGCGTCAATATTAATCATCATTTCTAGACACCCATTGATTCAGATATCCCATTTTAAATGCAGGCAAGGATCTTAAACAGACAAGATACTCTGCTTTTCTGTTTTATTTCCCTTCTAAACTAGCCACGTATTACCAATCTGGGCATCACATTTATATCAGCATATGAGCAGAATTTAAGTGAATATTAAAGGGGCATATTTGTTGTTCCTGGAAGGTTGAGTCACTAGACGTGTTGCTCCTGTAGATGCATATTTAAATAGCTGAAGCGAACCACTGTTCGTCAATGTCACTCATGCTATGATATTCCATACCTGAACTGCATGCTATCACTGTTTCGTGTTAAAAATATATATACGTTGATATCTACCCTGTGTACTTATTTTAACAGCCCCGAGCTTTGTGGGGAACATTCTTATGGCAATTAATGATTATTGTACACATTCAACTGAGTTAGATAAATGAAAGGACACATTTCCAGCACCTTGCAGACAATCTGTTTGTAGAAATTCCACAGTGAGCCAGAGTGTGAAATAAATTTTGGCATCCACCGTAGAGAGTAGCTGGTTATCATCATAAAAGTGCTCGGGAATTTGGACTCTTTTGTTTTAATCGACGTCTTTAAATTCTAATGGAAAACGTAAAGCCCTATTTCTGAGGGATTTGAGTGGTATGATGTGGATTTTCGTCAGAGTTATATATGCTTATGGTTGGACTTCACGTGGGTCACGTTTTTGAGTTTTGAGCTCTCATGTATTTGAGTTATATTCTATTTACATAAACAAGTTTAGATTACCCATGTTATGATTCTATTATGATGAAATTGCTCGGAATTAATTTATATGGTTATATTTGTTGTAAATAACATGCCCGGTGAGATTCGAGCCCACAATCCCCTGATTAGAAGTCAAACGCCTCATCCATTAGGAAATCTACGAGTTGAGTCTATAAACGCGGGCACCGGCGAGAAGCATCTCTCCAATATAACACATACTGGGTTGAGTTATATTGTTGCCTAAAATATCCTGTATTCATAATCAACTCCATCATTTTTCTGTTACAGCGTCTCTTCCTCTTTGCAAACAATACTTATATTCTTCAGATAGCAAAGAAGAGTTGTCCACTGATTTCATAGCGCGCTGGCAATCCTCATACATAATTTTTATTTCATCTGCATTCCAATCTTTTGTAGGTCTTGGAAAACTATCTTCAGACTATAATTATTATCAGAAAAATTGGTATTTTTTAATTGATTAGGCTAAGCCTAAGCTGGATCACTTTTCGAATCTGGGCTGGGGTGGTCAAACCACAGCCGTTTAACAACTCCAAAACTGCCTCGCAATTCTGGACCGATTTGGATTGAAGTAAGCGACTGCAATGTTTAAAGGATTTTGATATTTCTTCCTCTGTTAAACCACACTTGTTGAGGAGAAATTCTGTGACAACACCCCTTTCTGGTGGAGTTTTGAATGGGACTGCCATTTTGGTGCAGAAATTGGGGAAATTTAAGAGGGGTTTTGCATAAATTGCAAGAGAGACATCACCTTCCATGGCTACAAGTTTACAATCTTCTGTCTTATGCAGGCAATTCTATGGCTAAATGCATTGTAATTTAAGGGATTCAAAATGGTGTTGCCTTCGCAGGTGCGCTTGCAGGCAGACCATATAACTAATAAAATGATTTTTTTTTTTGGGGGGAGGAATAACCTTCCCAGTCATTCAATCTAGTTCTGGGTCGGGTGGCAGTGTCTTTTCTTTATGGTGTGGAATATTTTGATTCATGAATTTTCTTACATGTATTTTAAAACAATCCATTTATTTTTCTACATAAGTAATGATTGCATAAAAAAATACTTAAAGTCATGAATCTGCAGAATTAATATTATCATGACATATAATGCTTTACTCATTCGAATTTTGTTTTATTTTACATGGATCCAATTCTCTAAGTTTTATGGCTTATACTACAAAATTGTGATTATTGATGAACTCATAAACTCCATGTTTTTTTATATACTTCGAAATTTATTTTCACATCATTATGACCTTCTAACTCATGTTTTCCATGGTTTTATACTACAAAATTGTGATTGTTGGTAATTTATGGTTTAAGTATTGTGATTATTGATCATTTATGATAAGGACATATCTTATTAAACTCATAACTCTGATAATAAGGACAAATTATTAACCTTATTAGACTTTGATAATAATTATTATTGAGTATATTGGTTCTTATTTTATGATGAATCTTGAGTTACAGTAGTGTTTTTTTATTTCTCTTACAAGGTCTCTAGATCAACCTTCTTTTCTTTTACAGTTCATCAAATTCAAAATGTGATATTAAATAAGACCTGATATTAAATTAAGTGTAAGTTAAAGTTTGTGCACTCATTAGTTCCTCATTGGTTTTCTCATACATCATTATATACAACTGGTTATTTGGTATGGATACCCGTCCTTTCCTTTGGGGTTCTCTGCTCTCATTACCTGGTAAAACCACTATCTCATTTTCTTGAGTTGTTGTGTTTGCATAGCTCTAGCAAAAATCTAAATGAGTCACATAATTAAAGATATAGTTTTATTATGACTCATTGATTCATTGAAAAAGTATATAATCTTGTAATATTGGATGGTGATCATCAATTGAAGTTGAAATTTGTCACCAATTAAAGTGCTCTAAAATAGTGAAATCTGTTCCAATTCACAATGGATAAACTCTGATATCTTATTACCTTTAGATAATCATTGTTCACTAGCATCTGTTCATTATTTTTGTTCAATCTGATCTAAAAACACAGAGATAACATTCCTTGAATGTTGATCATACTATTCACTAATTATTTGGGTTGGATTGTTGTTCTCATTGTCCTTTAGCAATAGCAATTGCTTGGCATTTCTTGGGTATATCATTGCAAGAACACAACTCTCTCAATATGATCTTCTAATAAAATTTAATTTTTCATTGCAATTGACATTCAGATTACATGTATCTGCTCATTTACTAAACATCATCAAGCTACCATTGAAGTTCCCTTCATTCTTGAGTGAATCAGTTGGGTTTTGCAGTATATATATAAACCACAGGAGGGTATCTTTTAGTCTCAGTGGCAAATCGTATAGATTTGGATTAAAGTTCAGAAGTTGAGTATAATGTTACATGAGGTTAGTGATTCAAGGTTAATTGCATATAATGGTCAAAGTTGTCTAAGGAGAAATGGAAAGGAGAAACTTGCAAATTTTTGGGATGATAACTAATGATAATTCATGTGATTATGGCCAACTTGGATCGTAGAGAAGAAGTATCACAACAGGGGTAAGAAATCAATAAGAAGAAACAACCGATTTTAGAACATAATGGAAGAGTTGGTATAATCATGACTTGGTACTCTAAAGGTATCACTATAAGGATGATGATCATAAAGAAGAAAATATTGGCAATCAACTAATGAACTTGAAAAATCAAGGTAATAATCAAGGTTACTTTAAGGAACCTGTAAGGTATGCTAAATAGAAGGATTGGAGAAGATAAGTGTGTGCATAACAACATATATAACAATGGGAGAGCTACATTGTAAAATTTTTCATAGGTGACTAACTATATGAATAACAAGACGTATGATAAGGCGATTTTATTATGTTGATGTCTTAAAACAGAAGTGGATGGTAGCTATCTTAATGAATTTATTTATCAGGTCTTACCCAAGCTGGAAATAGTAACAACATTTCCAAGGTATATCAGTGCTATAGGAGAGGAGGAAAAACCACAATGATTGGAGGTGAGAAATTCAAAGAAACTTCCATTTTTGAAGCCAATGGACATGGAATAGTAGGAAATCAAGACAGGGAGAAAAAGAAAAATATATCTATAAATATCGGGTAGGAGGAAATGAAGGGATGTTCTATCAAGAAGAAAGTTCTTTTAAAGGTATTGATAAGTAGAGCTAGAAACATGATTGGTAATGGTCATAATGATGATCTACATATTTTAAAAAAACGTGAAGGTGAAGTTGCATGATGACCAAATGATAATAAACAGGAATGTTGCTAAAAATTTTAGACGGATACCTTGAGAAGGATTGTGTACATAGTGACAAAAGAAGTAAAGGTCAATTAATAGAGATTGTACTTGACTCATTATTTCACATTAAAAGAGGTGGTTTCCACATAACACCTCACATATAAGTTTCCCATGGATAAAGATGGTAGTAGTGTTTCCAACTGTTTCAAAATCTAAATGGGAACTGAATTTATGATAAAGAAATCAAGTGGTATTGAGATACGAACTTTACGAACTCGATGAGATAAGAAGATATTTTGGTGGATGAAGTGCTAACTGTTAAATAAGTCAACATGGATCAACAAATCCTCATGATATAAAGATTAAATCATGATGAAATAGTGTTTATATGCAATTCCATATAGCGATATTGGAATCAATAAGCCAAAGGGTAAATGGATGTAAAATCAAGGGATTTTGATTTAAATAATGATGGTATCACTAGTAATATCTTAAACAATGAAATTCACCAGAATTTCCTTGGGGAAGGAAGAATACATGATGAGAGATTAACACTCAAGATGATGAGGCTCATAATGATATACCGTTGGTGTAAATGATCAACTACCTAGTAAAAAGAAGTCGAAATGATTATTGAAAAGTAATTGACAACTTGATGAAACCATATTGACAATGTTTCATGGTAGGAAGATAATGATTTACATATGGTTCTTATAGTGAAAATGTATCCATATGATAATAGCGATATGCATAGGCATTATGACGTTATGACAAGGTATATTGACATATTCATTTACTACGTCATGATAGGTATTTAATGTTCAATACTCATGATGGATATGATATGCACAATGGGGCTTAAGAGTTATGATGCTATGAGGCTTATTGACATGTGATTCATTTATGTGAAGTTCTGATATGTCTTTGATGCAAATACGTTGATGATCTAACTTACGAGGGTATTCATAAGGTAAAGTATGCAATAATTTCCTACAAATTTATGATATGCATGAGCATGCAGTTCGTTATTAGTGATAATGTTGCGCTTAACAAAGATGAACGTTCTCATGGTGACATGCAAGAGTTGGCATGTGGATTATTTCTTATGATACTATGATGGTATGGATAATGCATTGGATGCATGTTAAGATGTGATGATTCACAGGACTCCAGTTTATTTGATGATCTCGTGCGAGACCATACACACGAGGGAGAATATGTAACACCATATGGGCTGGGGACAAAACTCAATCAACACTAAATATGCCAGTGGTTCCTTTGTCTTGTGTACAGCTCTTGATGGATAGCTCTTGAAGAGCTATGAGACCATCTTGAGGAGGCCAAGTGCCTGATGTTCTAGGCTTGGTGCCTATTATTGGATTGGGATGCCGAAGTCTCGAAGGGTTGTATAGGACTTTGATGCCTGGGGTTGTGCGCCTTAGTAGTTGTTGAGGGAGTGGGCCAGCCTTGCCAGATGCCCGGGGTCATTGAGTACTGGACCGGATGCCTGCCTTCGGGCAGATGAGGTCTGAGTCAAGCACGAGCCTTGGGGCTAGCCTTGGACTAGGATATAGACCGGGTCAGGCTTAGCCTGGTGCCGAAAGTGGGAAAAAGGATAGAGATTCCTTAAGATTTCTCGGGATGTTGGAGACTTTCGCTGCCTGCTGGTTATACTAGTTCAGCAGAGGGTGTTGGCAACAGGAAGTAAATAAAATAACAAATAACAAATAATAAATGATATTTAAAAATATACAGGAAAATAAATAAAAATAATAAAAATAAAAATATTAATAACTATACTAAAACTCTAAATCAGAATAAATAGAAATAAAACAAGAAAACTATCAAAAAGAAGGAAATAAAACAAGAAAGCTAAAAATCAAAAGAAAAGTAAAGAAATAAAACAAGAAAGCTAAAAAAATCAAAAGAAAGTTGCATGTAGACACATGGAGTGTGTGCATGTGGTTCCCCTTCCAATGTTGTTCTATTTAATAGATGGTGAGGAAGATGAGAGGCATTCCTGCATTCCATCATTCTGAGATTCTATCTTGCATTCTCTTGGGAGAATGGTGTTCTAAGACTTAGGAGTCACTGGCAGTAGTACGTTGATTGAGGGCTCGGGGGTGGCCAATTGTAGCAGAATCCTTGCACAATTGAGCCTACGGTTGGGTGGAGAGTCGTCCCCAAAAACCTTGTTGCGATAAGCCTACTTCTATGACAGGTAAGCACTATTCTTAGTTGAATTTAATGTTAATCAGGAAAGTTAATTAGATATTTATCTTTGGACTGTTATAGATTATGTAACCAAATGGGCGGAGGCCAAAGCAGTGAACAGAGCAACATAAGATACAATGGTCACCTTTCTCTTTGAAGAAATCTTTGTAAGATACGGAGTACCTAGACAAATTGTAACAGATCAAGGGTTATAGTTTACATCAAAGCTGGTACGAGATCTAACAGATAAATACAAGATCAAACACAGGAATTCTACACCATATCACACTCAAGCAAATGGGCAGGTTAAATCAACAAATAAAGTCCTAGAAAATATCATGACTAAATTAGTACAGCTGAACATAAAAGATTGGACTGAAAAATTAAAAGATGCACTATGGGCCTACAGAATCACATGGAACAATACAACTGGTTTTAGTCCATACCATTTGGTATATGGAAAAGAGGCCTTATTGCCTATAGAGTTTCAGATACAAACATACAGACTAGCAGCTGAACTAGGACTAGACCCGACTGAAGCACAACAATAGCGGATCATGGAATTGAATCAACTAGACGAGCATCGTCAGCAAGCCATAGAACATACCACATTGGTGCAACAACAAAGAATGAAGTGGCATGACAGATATATCAAAACTAAGACATTTCACAAGGGAGACTGGGCATTACTTTTTGACTCCAAATTCAAAGACTTCAAAGCAAAGTTCACAACACACTAGCTAGGCCCATATGAAATTGACGAAATCTTTGACAATGGAGCAGTAAAGATCAGGACAATCGACCAGGACTCCACCTCATTTGTAGTGAATGGACATAGGCTCAAAGTTTATAATAGGCCTATCAGTAAAGAAGCATTTATGAAACAACTCGTAGAGGATACAGAACTGGAAATCATGGCACAGCAGGCTTAGCCATCTTCCGGTCTTGTAGTTGAATAAAAATAAATAAATAAAAAACAAAATAAAAAAAATATAAAAAATAATAAAAAAACATATAAAAAATAAATAATTTGTTTTCTAGTGCAAACCAGGCAACTGGCACTAAGCAAACACGAATTCATAGGGCAGGGCAACTTGGACTCTATGAATTCCTTATTCTTGTTCTACTGTTCTCACATAATTTCAATGCAGGAAACTCTCCACAAACAACTGACTTGAGGACAAGTCAAATCTTAAGAAAGGGGGAGAATTGCATAAGAATTGCATAAGACCTTTAGCTGGAACGCTGAAGTATAGATGGAACTTGTATTGTCAACAGAGGGACCTAAAATAAGAAATCATTGCAGAGGGACCTGAAAGACCTGCCAATGTCAAAACAACATGTACATATTCCATAAGCATTGCAGAGGGACCTGAAATAAGAAATCATTACAGAGGGACCTAAACAACAATTCAAGAACCAGAGCATGAAGAACAAGGAGTAGCAATAAAGTTTACTTTTCAGTCCATCTACAACATTTGATCAATTGATTTCATCCCACTTGTACAGACATCATCCAGGGGAGTATATGTATAGTCATTTTGTGCTTGAAAATTCAAATTTTTCTTAGAAATTTGTTGTCTTTGTTAATTTGAAATTAGTACCTAAGGATATTCATTATCATTCCATATCCTATATTCCCTATAACCCTTATACATCATATTCCATTTCATATCCATACATATCCCATATTTATTTCATGATCATTAACCCCTAAGTATTTTTCTTTAGAAGCATAAAAAGACCAAACTGGGACAACTTTTCAACCTGCACATACAACTCAAGAATTAGTAATGGTGATAATTTTAAATATGACCCAAGATGGTCATTTTAAAATTATAAAGATGTGCATATAATTAAAGAAGTCATGCGCTATATGAAAATCCATATATGCCATATGCAAATATATGTGCTATAGTCCAAATGGTTATAATATGCATGCGCTATAGTCAAAATGGTGAAGTAAAGATTATATACATATATCATAAACCAAAGCGCATGTATATGATATAAACTAAAGCGCATATATATATGATATAAGGTAAAGCACATACATATGATATAAGGTAAGGTGTATAAGGAGAAGGCCGCGTGCAAAACATATGGCAAGACCGCGTACAAAGACAAAGCTGTGATTGCATATGTGGCAGCGGGGTATTGCATATGGATTAAATGATAATTGCACATCGCTCAAACTCATTGCATACGAACGCATTGTTTAAAATCATTGCATATGAGAATGAGTGAGGAGCACGGTTATAAACACACGACGACAGCAATCATATTGTATGCAGCCAAGGGTAAGCAACTAAATCAAACGACATCAACAAAACGACAATTCCAGCCAGCACACAGGTACGGGGTAAACACCGTGGCATGGTGACTATTTTCCATTGGACTGTGCACTGTGCAGGAGTTATGTGCATACGTTCAACTTAAAACTATGATTCGGCCATCCTCATGACACAGTCGGGTGACTGGTCAACAGGACACCCATGCCAACCATACATTGTAGCACCAATGAACAAAGTGCACAGTACACCCATGAAACGGTCATGAACTGACCGACGGTTCTTGCACTGTTTAAACTCATTCTTCATTGCTGAATAGCTCAGAACGATGGTGTTTGGAGCTGCAAGCTAGTGAAAAGGAAATTGAAGTGGGTTTGAGAGGATTTAAGAAGGAAAATTGCCCTGAACTTAACACTGAGTGATCACTGATTTTCGAGATCCATTCAGGTAACGGAGTAGTTTGTTTAAGCTCGACAACTGTGGAATATAGTTGTAAACTGCCTGTAATTAATGGTTAATGATTCTGCCCTTGCCACCAGTCAGTTGAACGAAGCAACAGGGATTTGGAGCGCCGTTTAACACTCCTCAGCGCTCGTTGACAACCAGGTAACGCCGAAACCACGCATTAACTCCAGCAGTAAGTCGGTTGACAGCAGTTAATAAATATGGCGATAAGATTCACTGCATAAATCATGGCATAGAACACTAGTAAATAGCACAGAATTTAAGTTTAAACTTGTTGCATGGATAACACGTTAGGGGTATGGGGATCGCATGTGAAGTTTTGTGAACCAAAACGGAGTGCAGTGTTGCAAATCACAACAAAGTCCATAAAACAGAGGAGGCAGAGTCTACCTCATAGCGCCGAAGATATGATATGTTTGTTTTGATTGCGTGTTGTTGGTTGATTGCACATTGTTTTGATTGCGCATTGATACACATCCTTTGTTTTGTTGCGCGTTGTCATTATTTATATAATTGATATATCACATGCCTGTGTATGGAAACGGCCCGGATGTGTCTCTGTTATGGATCTTTTTTCCACTGTGCGTCTTTGTTTTGACTAAAACAATGGGTTGAAATCTGTGTGGGCCGAAAGAGCTGTGTCGTGTTTAAAAGAAGAGCTGTGTAATGTCTAAGACCGAGCGCTGATTGCCAAAGAGAGTAAAGGCTGAGCCATTTAAAATTCATTTTAAATGCGCTATTTGTTTTTTTTCAATTTGTTTTGAGGCCGAAGCGCTGTTTTTCAAGCTTTTAGATAAGCAGGCTGAGAGCATTTTGTCGATTTTCAAAATTTTATGTTGAGGCCGAGAGCCATTTGAATGCACTGCTAGTTTTAAGAGCTTGTATGTACGCAGTCGAAACACTGTTTGTTTTTAATGATTGTATATACACAGTGAACATATGGCTTGATTTTGGTGACAGTATACACAGTGTAGGGTGATGGGCATACATGGAACAGTATGAGAAAAATGCCTAAACAAATACATTAGAAAACTAAGGACCCTTTATGAAAAAATTTGTTTTCATATGTATTTTGTTTACCAGAACAGAGTTTAGCATATTGACAGGGATATACAGGTGTTTGATTGCTTGAACAGGGATTTAAAACAGTGCTGCTGCAGAGAAAGGGTAAACAGAGGCTGAAGAAATCAAAGTTAAATTGTTGTGAAGAGGAAGGTAAGCTTCTCTGCTTTCAGAATTTCATTTTGAAAAGAACAATAGTCATAAAATTTTTATTGTCAAGATGAAATTAGTAACAGCAGAAGCATACATTCACTGGTTTTCAGAAACAATGTCAGCCAGAGTAGAGCCAAAATTTCAGATAGAGAGCTAGGGGAAGGAAACTATAGAAAAACTTTACCAAGCAGGGATGATAGGCTTTTTACAAAAATTTGATGGCCACTCTAAAGAGATAACCAGGGACTTCATAAACAATTTCAGTCAGGACCAGACACGGGTAGGAGATGTTATTATTCCTGTGACTCAGGAATATCTTTCCCAAGCTTTAGATCTACCAGTGATAGGTGAGAAATATTACAAAGGCCTACACTTCAAGGAGAAAGCATGGACTTTCTTTCTTGAGAAGAACTGGAAAGGGACTTCTGATAGAACAAAGGGGATACCAAGGGAATGGTTCAATGAACCATGGGGTGAGTTGGTTTTGGTCATCCAGAAGTTTTTGACTTGTGATAGAGGATATAGTGTTGCCCACTTGTATCATGTCAGGCTTCTACAGCATATTAAGGGAGAGGATAGGATTAACTTGCCATATTTCCTATATAGGAGCCTCTTGAGAATGATTGAAACAATGAAACATGAACACAGGCCTAAAGCAGGACAGATTTACCACCAAGGATTGATCAAAATCCTAGTTGAGTATCAGGTGAGGTCACAAGGCATAGTATGGAGAGAGTTCATGTCTAAAAATCAGTTCATTGAACAGATTAATGAAGTACAGGATAAAATAGAGCAGGAAAATAGAGGATTGATGAATTCACCCTTGTATCCCAGAACAAGAGCTAAACAACAAAATAACATGGCCATGCAGGAAAATGAAACATCTGTTATGTCTATTCCTAGAAGATTTAGGAATAAAAGTCCCATTGACTTAGACAAGGAAGTAGAAACATATTCTCCAAGAAAACAGGAAGAAAATGACATTGCACAAGAAGTATTTGAGAGGGATTCTTCATATGATGATGCAGCAGCAGCATCATTAATGAAAACAACACAATATTTTGAAAAAGAAATCAATTTGGGAAGAATCAGGGACTTAACTCACCAATTAGAAATTAACAAAATTCTGGAAAAACAATTAAAAGAGGAAAACAAGGCAAATAAGAAGGATAATGCTAAGTTGGTCAAGGAAAATGAAAAGTTAAATGAAGAGTTAGGGAGACTGAAACGGAAAAATGATCTACTTTCTAAGCAAGCATTTAAATGGCTAAAGGAAAAGAATATGTGGCAGGCAAAGTATGAAAAACAGAAGGTAAAAGCAGCTTTGTTCATGGAAATACATGACTCAGGTTTGGATTGTTTGGTCAGGGCAGCACAACAGGAAGCATCTATAGGTACAACATCTACTACAAAGAGAATAAGATCAAAGAGGAGCAAGCAAGCATGGGGACATGCTGGATGAGAAACAAGGGAGAGATGTTGGGCCTTAGTTTTGGTCTTATTTTTGCTCTAAGAAACTTACTAATCCATCTATTTGCCATCCATTTTCCCTTCATTCATCCCATTTTGATGTATATTTGATATCCATTCAGGTATTTAATTTCAATTTTTCAATTTCTAAAGTTTTTATGAAAGTTTGGTTTTTAGAGAAAATTTGGCAGATTCAGAAATTCCCGTAATAGCTCTATGGTTGATGTGGTTGCAGGACACTTGGGCACGAATTGAATGCATGGATGGACAACTTTGGAACTAGGACTAAGCCAAATATGCTTAGTTCAAATAGAACAAGCTTTATTAGGCCCATTTGGTCCTAGTCAATCATGACTAGTCATTCATAAATCCCATAGAAATAGGGTAGTTTTGAGATTCTATGGGATTGGTCATATTTCTTTGGATGGGAGTAATGAATTCGACTTAGATAGGTGGATGAGAGTAGATGGGTTTGTTTGAGTGAATATAGATCAATTTTTTTCATGAGACTTCTTATTTAAGAGCCAAAACTTTGATGGCTTATGTATTGACTTATTATACTTTTATGTTGTGACACTTTTGGATTGAAGAGTTAATTTGAAGACTTATGCTATTATGATTTTGCTGTTCAATGCTATGGATGTGTGACCGAATTTGAGCTTCTGATATCACTCCTCAAGTGTGTAAGGCAAGGGTGGAGGGCCCCCATTCCAAGCTAAGTACACTTCCTTGTTAACTAGTTTTATTTCTTGTAATCTGGTTGTTGTAGAACTGGTTTTTCAAAGCTTTATTTCAGATTGCTTTATGGTTCATGCATGGTGATTGATTTCAGTATTTCTTAGCTTATTCATCACTTTATTAAGTTGGAAAAACAAGTGTTCAAGTTGAGCATCCCTTCTACTAAAATGATGAATTAAAACTAGTTTCCTTTGTTTGCATGCAAGTAGTTTCTTATTGAGATTTTGGTATTGAGATGAATGAATTATGATGAAATACCTTATGTGTCTCTTAAGTTAAGAGCTTCTTTCGTTAATAATTTATCCATCTTAAGTTCTTGGTTTTAACCTCTGATTTATTAAGTGGTAATTGAGGCAAAAGTGGACCTCTTGAGTCAAGAACCATTTCAATATTTTTCCTCTTTTTAAAATAATTGAATTAGAGTTGTAGGATGTATTACTTTAAGCTTTTGAATAAATTATCTTTCAAGGTTTGAATACATCTGATCTTCACATATAGTGAACTTGCCTCAAAGCGTAAACAACCCGGATTGATAAGAAATAATTGCGTTAATTTTGGTAAACAAAATAGCTCAACACCTATGGTAAGTTTTTAAAAATCCTGAGTGCCCTCCTAAGGGAGAAGTGTGCAATTCCATAAGAATCTTTTGTTTTAGCTGGGAATTCTTACAGATGTATAAGCAATATTTGTACCATAACGAATCATTTTTCTAGCTAAATGTATCAGACGTACTGGAATCTTGTTGTAGCTGTCGAATAAGTGCCCACACTTCTTCATCATTCTTCCATTCCTCCCTTGCTTCATTTATCCAATCTGGTTGGATAATAGAAATGGCACACAACAATGCTTCCACATCCTCATCCTTTCTTGAGAGTGCATCTGCCACCACATTTTGCTTCCCTTTTTTGTAGATGATTTCAAAGTCATAACCCAACATCTTTGTGACCCACTTTTGTTGCTCTTCAGAGGATAATCTTTGTTCTAAAAAGTATTTAAGGCTATCATGATCCGTTTTCACCTTGAAGTGTCTTCCCATTAGGTAGGGTCGCCATTTCTTAAGTGCATGGAGTATTGCCAACATTTCCTTCTCATAAATAGCTTTGCTTAAAAAATTTCCCTTGATTGGACGACTTTCAAAAGCAATGGGTCTTTCATCTTGCATTAGAACAACACCAATTCCATTTCCTGAAGCATCACATTCCACAATAAAGGTTTTTGTGATGTCCGGTGTAGCTAAGACTGGTGCTTGGCACATTGCCTCTTTAAGATGTTCAAAGGCCTTTGTTGCTTCCAGAGTCCATGAAAATGCATCTTTCTTCAATAATGTTGTTAGAGGTGCTGCTATTCTCCCATAATTCTTAACAAATTTGCGATAATACCCTGTCAACCCAAGAAATCCTCGCAGATGCTTTATGGATGTGGGGATTTTCCATTCCTTAATGGCTATAATTTTGCTAGGGTCTACCTTAACTCCTTCATGAGATACAATATGACCCAAATATTCCACCTCCTGGACTCCAAAGAAACATTTGGATCTTTTTGCATATAATTTTTTCTCCTCCAATAGTTGTAGCACCTTGTCAACATGTTCAACATGATCCTTCCAAGACTTGTTGTAGATTAGTATATCATCAAAAAATACTAACACAAATTTTCTAAGGAATGGTTTGAAAATTGAATTCATCAAACCTTGAAATTTTGAAGGTGCATTGGTAAGGCCAAAAGGCATGACCAAAAAGTCATAATGACCCTCATGAGTTCTAAATGTCATTTTCGGAATGTCTTCAATCTTCATTCTGATTTGATGATATCCTGAATGAAGATCCAACTTGGTGAAGTAAATTGATCCATGCAATTCATCTAGTAATTCATCAATGACAGGAATGGGGAACTTATCTTTAATAGTGAGCTTTTTGAGCTCCCTATAATCCGGACACATGCGCCATGATCCATCCTTCTTGTGCACCAACACTACTGGAGCAGAGAAAGAACTTTGACTTGGTTGAATTATACCAGCCTCTAACATTTCTACAACCATATGTTCAATTTCACTTTTTTGGACATAGGGATATCTATACGGCCTGATGTTTGGAGGAACACTTCCTGGAATCAGATGAATAGCATGATCATGATCACGCATAGGTGGGAGACCCTTGGGAGTCTCAAATACCCTGGAATGATTGTCCAGGACTTTTTGGAGATCTGGAGAAATAGATGATTCCAATGTGGAAACATCTAGCGAGCATAATCGTGCAATTACACCTCTTTGCTCCTTTTTTAGAAGCTTTGTCATACCATGAGAGCTGATTATCATTCCTGGTTTCCCTGCAATACCCCTTAAATCAACTTCCTTTCCTTCCATAGAAAATTTGATGAAAAGTTCTTGGAAATTAAAAGCTATTGTACCCAAGGATTGTAGCCATTGGACTCCTAGTACAACATCAGCATCTCCCATTGGAATGGAAAGCATTGGGCTAGTCAATACATATTCTCCCATGGATAGCTTGATATTATGACACCTTCCAGAGCAATTTATTGTTCCTTCATTTGCAATCATCACTTGACACTCTGGTGCTGGATATAGGAAGCAATTCATTTCTTTTGCTACCCTACAATGAATAAAATTGTGGGTGCTTCCTGAATCAATCAACACTATTACCTTTTTCTTCTTGATTTGTCCTTCTATCTTGATGGTTTGAGGAGTGGTAATTCCAGCCAATGCATTACAAGATATGGTTGGATTTATTTGTTCTTCATCTAGGCTTTGTTCCTGGAGTATATCTTCTTCTTTTGACCTTTCTTTCTCCTTTTCTTCTTCCTCTTCATAATCTATGTAGAATAATTTCTTCTCAGCACACTTATGACCTTTAGTGTATTTGCTATCACAACTGTAACAAAGCCTTTTTGCTCTTTTTTCTTCCAATTGTTGTGGTGTCAACCTTATATGTTGTGGAAGACTAGGGGCAACAACACTTCCGTCTTTATAGTTGTGAGTGGTATGCTTCCTCGTTGCCATAAGTTTGCTTTCCATTTTTCTTGCTAACTTGAATGCCTTCTCTAATGAATCAGGTTCCCAAAGGTGAACATCATGTTGGATATTATCCTTTAAAGACCCTATGAACACATCAATCCTATGCTCCTCTAGAATATCTTTTACCCTTATGTTCAATTTTTGGAACTCCTCAATGTGCTCCATTACTGAACCCTTTTGTTTGAGACTTATCAATTGGCTAAAAAAAGTGTTGCTTTTTGTATCTTCATAATGTGCTATCAATTCTTCCACAAAAATTTCCCAAGTGATAAATTTTTTACGAGAGCAAAGCCATTGGTACCATACAAACTGATTTCGTTCCAAATATACAGTTGCCATACGTACCTTTTGTGTGTTTTGCACATTATTGAGATCGAAGAACTGCTCCATCTGTAATATCCATGTGGCGGGATCCTTGCCATCAAACTTCCTCATATCGATTTTTGGAATATGGTGGATCTTCGATCCAACATTAGAGTCTATGGAATCATGATTAACATTACCTTTGTTCACATCATGAGGTTCCTTTACAACCTTTTCACCATTAGTAAGTATTTCTTGTAGAAAATTTGTCAAATCTGTCTTCAAATCTGCCATGTCTGTCTTCAAATCTGTCTTCAAATCTACCATGTATCTCTTCAAATTTGACTTTGAATCATCCATCTTAGCTTCCATGCCCTTTATCTTATATTCCACGCCATTTATCTTAGCTTCTGTTAGCTTTTGTGAGCGTGACATTTGTTGCACTTGTTCTTGTAATTTTGATATATCATGTAGCATTTCTTCCTCTTCTTCATGATTCATGCTAGAGCTTTTAGGTTCCTTACTAGGTGTTTGCATTTTCTTTCATCGGGGCATCAGCTACCGATAATAATTCTTTACTATGCCCTTTGAATTCCTTCAAACCCAGCTTACACAAAAATTTAAAAAAAAAAAACTACACACCTTTTTTCACTTTGTAGAAGCCCGATATTGAATCTGATGTATCTCTGTAATTCCAGATCCTCCAATTTTGAAATTGCAACCTGTAGTATCCTTCTGTGTCCTCTTTCCAATGCCACAATTCTGATCAATTTGGATTCTCCAAGGAAGAGTTATGCGAAATCTCCCACAGTGACTTGATTATAGACTAGTTCAGTAGAGCGAACTTGTACAACGTGCCACGAGTCACTATTTCGACCTATGGATCTGAAAAATGCATAGAAAAAACAACATTCCGTCCTCTTTCTGTACCTTCTTATGAAATTTCAATCTGATCCCCAGAGAGAAAGTTATGATGATTTTCCCCAGGTCACCTGTTTTGAATGTAATTCAGGAGTCTGCAAAAAGACCAACTTCCTCAGATCATATCTCCGCAAATATCATGCAAAAAGCTCTGAAATTCGAACCCAAGGTTCAGCGAGATTTCCTCTCAAATGGGTTGTTTTTGTGACTTCTGAAACATCACAGAAAAAAGTTATAGCGAAAATGCCACAATGACCTGTTTGGAGCAGCGAAACCCTAGAATCCAAAGCTCTGATACCAAATGTTATGAAACTAGCTCAAGAAAAGATAGAAAAGATATATCAACACCTTAGAATTCAGCCTCTTCGAGGGGGAAACCTCCTTTACATTACATAAATGAACAATTCTTGGATGATACAAATGACAAAACCTCCTTTCTATATATAGGAGTCTAAGGAGTCACAATATAATCCAGTCGACCTAACAATAATAATATAAAGCCACAAAAATAACAATAGAGGGATTCTATGGGGCACATAAATAACAACATGGGGGTAATAGGGACACAACAATATAAATAAGGGGTATAAATACAATAGTAATGGGGTAATCACTAGTATTATAGGGACCCAACATATAACTTCCTGTAGATGAATAAACCATTTAGCGAGGTGGAAAAATGAGGAATTTTCCTATTCGAGAGGACTAATAGGGCACCAAGGGAGTGATTTTAAAAATTAAAGTAGTGAAAAATAAGAAGATACGAGTTGCGGAATCTGAATGATAGGTTGGCGTACAAGCTTCCTAAAATTCACAAGCTAGAAAATATGATATCTACACAAAATAAAACCTTAGATTTTCTGAGATTAATGAGTAAGGATTTAGAATCTAAACAAGTTACTTTTCCTTGACCACGCACTTATGACTCTAAAGTCACTAATTTATGTGGTTTCTTGGCTTGAGGGATGAATTTCCTTGAAGTAGGAGGAAAACATAGCTTGCAAAATGAATCCTAGGCTTAACCGGTTTAAATTACTACGAATTTAGTCACAATAGGGATTGTACAGGGATAGTCATGAATGGAAAATCCTATCCACTTCACTTATACAATTTATGTGCTTATTTAACAAATTTGGAAAATTTGAGAGTTGTAGTCGCGTTGGCATCAAAACAGGTGGTGACAATGGGAAAATTCCAAAACTAGTCTTCTACAGATCTTTTTATACCAATTAACACATGACGTGTGGGGACTTCCTTGGAAAGAAAATTTGAGTGACATCACACTGGCATCAACAAACCATGAATTTAGAAACGTCACTGGGTGACGTGCATGGTCACTTAGCATACTTGACATGTTTGATATCAGGTGGTTGGGCGATGGGTGGAGCTAGCATGGAGAACATGTTATTAGCATTATGATACAGGTGTTGTCCTTGATGGAAACTCACATATATGATGAATGATAGCAGTTCATAGTGCAATAGGTTAACAATAAAGGACTATAGATCAGGCTCCAGAGATTGAAGAAAGAGAATGGTTTAAGAAGTATACACTAGTTCACTTTTGTCCAACCATTTTGAACACGTGGGTTAACAGCACAAACTGAGTGTGTACATATGCACACACTTTCACAAAAGAAAGAAGTGCATATGGGATGGAAAATCAAGGTTTTGGTCTAATGTATTGGTCGAAGCTTTTGGTCCGAGGTATTGGTCTGAGCTTTTGGTCTGAGGCTTTGGCCCGAGGTATTGGTTTGAGGTTTTGATCCAAGGTATTGAGAAAGGATCTAAGTATATAATAAGGAGAAGATCAAAAGGCGAAGAGTGCAAGTAATGAATACCTTATGAAGAGAAAATATGCATGTTATGGGTTTCTGGTGCTTTGCTTGATCTGAACTAAGGATGAACCTAAGCGGTTGATGATGGATGAGATCTTATGATGGATCAGGATCATAAGACCTAAAATGTAGTAAAATTATGTGGTTTGATCATGGATAATATAGATCTAGATGCTAACGTACGTTTTAGTCTATAAATGTTATGATCATGATATGACTAAAGTCTAGAATAGTTGTGAAGTTTTTAGTTATTATTTGCAAATGTATATGCTGGTTCACCTTGGTCAAGGCATGTATACATCTCGGTTCGGTACTTAAAAGTAGCATATACATTATGAGATATGATGTTTGAATTTGCAGTTGGTTTTCGTTGTTGATGCAGAGTTCTGGGTTTTTCTTTGTGTTTTGGTGACTATGTTCTGGTGAGAGTGTTCTAAATGTTCAAATTGATTGATTGTGATTTGTGTTAGTGTTGATGGGTTTTCAGTGATTGATTGTATTGCAATGGTGATTGATATTGAGATTCAATGTTGCTGATGGGTCCAGTATGAAAATTTGATGAAACATGGCCTTCATATTGTGTTGTTGTGTACTAGGAGTATCTAGTCTGAAAATTTATGAAACATGGTCCCTGGAGGTAGAGAGAAGGTTGTAGGCTTTTGTAATTCAGCGCCTATGTACTGGTAAACATATCAGTTAGTACAAGTGAAAGGAGGTTGGAGCTCCCTTCTAGTAGTAGCTGGAAAACAAGTGAAGGTTAGAGCCTTCTATAGGTTGAAGCCTACGTACTAGTAAACATATCGGCTAGTACAAGAGCTAGGGGGTTGTATCTCCCTTCTAGTAGAAGCTACAGAATGAGAGAAGGTTGTAGCCTTCTGCAGGTGTATTCTTTTGTACTGGTATGAATTAGCACTAGTAGAAGATTGTGAACAGGTTTTTCTTATATTAAAAGAAGCCATAGACAACAACAGTAGGTGGTCTTTCTCCCGCATTGGATTTTAACCTTAAATCTTGGTGTTCATGTGTGTTGCTTATGTGTGATGGTTTATTCTATTATTATTGCACATGGTTATTTTTTAAATGGTTAATTAAGTATTGATTAACGATCAACATATGATGAAATAATTCAATCATAAGTTCACTAGATATATGTTGGTCGCCTTAAAGACAGTTACATGCACACACGAGTTCCCTTCATTGGAGTAGCGTATATAAACCTGAGTATGAAATGAAAGAGTTATTGATTTGTAAATACTAATTCACCCCCCCTCTCAGTATTATTTCCAACAATTGGTATCAGAGGAGGTACTTTGACATAAGCTTGATCGCTTGAAGGAGATCAGTAGAAACAATGGGAAAGAAGCTAAAGAAGAAAATACCTCAGAAGAAGAAGACATCTCAAAGGAATAGTGACAACAGGAGGGACAATTGGCCATCAGGTGGAAGCAAGTGTTCAAATTTAGAATCACCTCAGATTGAAGATGAACAAGCAAAAGAAGTATCAGGCACAAATTTTTGGTCTTCTAGTGATTCTTTTCTCTGTTCATGCAATGTTGAAGATATTGAAAGTGATAGTGAAAGAAATATAGAGGCAGAAGTTAAAAGAATCATAGATAAAATTAGAGGTCAACAAGATCTATTTGGCAAAAGGGAGTGTGCCTTCAAAGAAGAAGTTACCAAATTAAGAGCTCATTTGGAGGAAGGAAACAAAGTAAGGAAGAAGTACAAGGAAAAGGAAGATCAATGTTAGGAGCTACAGGATGAAGTGACATCACTAAGAAATGAACTAAATTGAAACAGTTCAACAATGAACAGACTTAAAGATAGATCTAGTTACTATGAAATTCTTGAAGCTGAGATCGCTTCTCTAAAAGAAGATCTTGAAAATTCAAATAAGCAGAATGAATCTTCCACGAACGAGATTGGGCACTCCTATATGACTCCAGGTTTCAGGATTTTCCTGTAAAACTTTAGACTCGATGGCTTGGACTGTATGGAATCCATAAAGTGCATGACAATGGCCCCATTACTTTGACTACTATTGATGGATCTGGACATACCTCTAAAGAAAATGGCCACTGAGTGTGACTGTACCATAAATCGCTTACCCAAGAATCATTTTACCAACAACTCTGTGAAGATTCAGATATACAGGTTCTTGTTGAGGAAAATAATCCTTCCTCGACATTGGTTCACTAAATAACTTCATTGTTCTTAAATTTTGTACATAAGTTTTTATTTTTTGCTTGTATAAATTACTTTCTGTATAGATTTTTTGCATTTCTGCATTTTTTGCATTTTGTTGTTCCATTCCAAAGGAACAACGTTCCTGCCCTTTTGCTGTTCCTTTCCGAAGAAACAACACTTCTGCATTTTTTTGTTCCTTTCCGAAGGAATAACATTTCCGCCTTTTTGCTATTCCTTTTCGAAGGAACAACACTTTTGCATTTTGTTGTTCCTTTCCGAAGGAACAACATTTCCATCTTTTTGTTGTTCCTTTCTGAAGGAACAACACTTTTGCATTTTTTTTATCCTTTCCGAAGGAATAACATTTCTACCTTTTTGTTGTTCCTTTCTGAAGGAACAACACCTTTTCATTTTGTTGTTCCTTTCCGAAGGAACAACATTTCCTCATTTTTCTGTTCCTTTCCGAGGGAATAACACTTTCACATTTTGTTGTTTGTTTCTGAAGGAACAGTATTTCTGCCTTTTTTCTATTCCTTTCCGAAGGAACAACACTTTTGCATTTTGTTGTTCCTTTCCGAAGGAACAAAATTTCCGCCTTTTTGTTGTTCCTTTCCAAAGGAATAGCACTTTTGCATTTTGCTGTTGATTTTCGAAGGAACAACGTTTCTGCCTTTTTGCTATTCCTTTCTAAAGGAACAACACTTTTGCATTTTGTTGTTCCTTTTCGAAGGAACATCATTTCCGTCTTTTTGCTGTTCCTTTCCAAAGGAACAACACTTTCATTTTTTTTGTTGTTCCTTTCCAAAGGAACAACACTTTCGTTTCTTTGTTATTCCTTTCCTAAGGAACAACACTTTCGCATTTTTCTATTCCTTTCCGAAGGAACAACATTTCCACATTTTTGTTGTTCCTTTCCAAAGGAACAACACTTTCATTTTTTCTGTTCCTTTCTGAAGGAACAACACTTTCATTTTCATTGTTCCTTTCCGAAGGAACAACACTTTCGCATTTTTCTTTCCCTTTCCAAAGGAACAGCATTTCCGCATTTTTGTCATTCCTTTCCGAAGGAACAACACTTCCGCCAGATTGTTTTGTCATTCCTTTTAAAGGAACAACCCTCCTTCGCATTTTTCTTCCCTTCTACCATTCCTTTCGAAGGAACAGTAGTTTCAATTTCAGATGATCTTAGGCTACTCCACCAAAGGAGTGGTATTTTATTTTGTACTTGCTTTATTTGCTGTTCCATTTAAGGAACAACTGTTGTTCCTTTTAAGGAACAGTAGTTTCGAGTGTATTTTTTTCTTTTGCTTGTTGTTCCTCTTAAAGGAACCACGGTTTTTGCGTGCAGATGTTCTTTTGTTGTCCCTCTTAAGGAACAAAAACTATTCCATCTAAGTAACAACACTTTTTGAGTGCATTTTTTTGTTTTTTTGTGTGTTTCATCATTTAGAGGATTTTTGTAAATGATGGTTCATTTAAGGCACATCGATACATTTATGCAAGAACACAAAAACTAGAGGATACTGAAATCATAAAACCAAAGAAAAATCGTTATCTTTAGAGAAATTTCTTTGAATCGATAGGAGAAAAGAGGAAAGGACATAATTATTTATATCACTTTCTTGTCTTTATTTTCACTAAAACCAATTTAACTGATTATTTTTATCATGTTGGTTTTTTCTTAATCTTCATAATTCTCTTTGATCATTATTATTGAATAAGAATAACGACATATTTTCCTCGATTGAGATGTTCAGACTTCTTCCACCATCCCTACCCTTAAGGAGTGTTGAGCCACCCCTGTATATAAATAGGAAAGTGTTGTATAAAAGAAAAGAAAAAAGAGAAAAATATATGTCTATATGATTACTAACATGATTTGTCAAATGAAGGATAATGGGTCTCATCAAGAGCTAGCCTACCATGATCATAAGGAAGCAAGTGAAATGGCACTCCCACTATGGTCACCACACCAAGGATATGATCCAAGAGGCATATTAGAGAAAAAAAAGTCCTTCGAACAGGAGGTCTTATCACGAGCCGACCTGCCCACCTTTCACTCCTTCTTGGTGAATGGCATTGTGATTCATTTGGTTACCAAGCTAGCACAATGGCCTCCATTCTGACACCGCACAACACTTTTCTAGGCATACACAAATAATTATGGTTCCAAGGGTGAAACAAGCAACACTATCAAGATTATGAACACCTGTGGGCAACAAAGCTCTACTAATGGTATTGAAGTCATACTTTTCATACACCAATAGTCACTATAAACCCTTTTTCTTATATCTTTATATTGATTTCAAATGTGATTATGCTATATAACCCTTTCGAACCTTTTATACATGAAAAATAATTTATAAATCAATCATAATGGTTAAAGTGGATAATGACTGCATAAGAAAGTTTACTTACGTCAACTGTCCTATCCTCTATTTTTTGCATCATATCACGACATTTCCATATCTATTTGTGATTTCCATCATAAGCCTCGATTTCAATAATCCACAGATTTTTGTAATCATGTCATGGATATATACGTTCTTCCTTTACTTTACTGTACGAATGCAGTCCAACATACTACTCCTGTATTTTCCAGCCAAGGACAGCCTATCACATTTCAGGGGGGTGCGGGTGACCTCCATAATACACTGGCATATGTGTCAGCTCCTTATTTGGAGGTACTATGACTCCATCAAACCTCGGGAATAACAAGTTTAACGGTATTGATATTTCCCAATATGCACAGCTTGTTATTCCATCATCGTTTTTGTGTTTTTTCTTTGTAAAATTTTAACAGTGTGCTAAAGCTTGAATAGCTTACTATTCCATTGCCATTTCTGTGTTTTTTCTCTGTAAAAATTAACAGTGTGCTAAGCTTAAACAAAATGGGAGGTAGATCAATACGCAGCAAACCACAGGTGTTAATGATCTTCGATGCTGCACGTGAAATTTTAGTAAGAGCAGGATGGATTTCCTACCTTAACCGACTACAACAATCTAAAGAGACGGTGGCCATTGAATTTCTACATAATTTTTAGGAAGATCTTTCCATGGTGAGGGGGAGGTAGATAACAGTAACAGATGTGATAATTGTTGAAGTATCAGGACTACCAACTATTGGACCAGTATGGACCAAGAAAAAAGTGAGACTTCAAGACACTGTAACCATCTTCCAGGACAAATGACAAAGCCTTACTATTAAAGGAAAAGGAGTCCTGCCTGCAACCCTAGGAGAACCTTGGGTAGAATTGGCCAGGATTGTGAAAAGCTACATCACATGTGATGGCAGAAAAGACGTGGTAAGACCACACCATCTCAAACTGTTAGTTGTATTAAAACAAAAATGTGTTGTAAATTTGCCCACATACTTAAACTTTTTATTGCATGATGCTGCTCAGAGTATAAGAAAATATCGTCATGTAAAAATGGTAGTAAGTCATCACGGCTTAATTCGGATAATAGTCAATTATAGTCTCGCTCAACAGCAAAGTAGTTGGGAAGAATTAATATTCTCAATAGATGGGGGATTCGCCTTACCAGCCCCGAAATGAAAAGAATTGCTAGCACATCAATTAGACCGCAGAAATAGAGACAGTCTACTAGACTGAGGAGAAGCAAAGGAATGTTGGGAAATCCCCAAGAAAATAGTAGCTAGCCATTAGAGATATACGACTTAGAGGACGAGCAACCCCCACAACTTGAAGGAGGGGAAAATGAAGAAGAAGAATTAGAAGAAAATGAAGAAGAGGAACTGGAAGAGGAAACTAAGCACTCGAGTGAGGAAGAAGGCGAGGAAGCATAACCACCTAGTGAAAGCCCATTACAAAACCCTCTACAAGAAGATGAATTGGCCCAAATTTTGGCCAACATGGGTGAGTACATCTAGCCCCACAGCCCACTCGACCTCGATATTGAGGTAGGACAATTACAGGAACACTTTGCTCATAGTAAGAGTGCATCCGAGGAGATGGATGATGAGGAGGAAGAAGAAGGGAAATCGCAGGAACACCCTACTCATAGTAAGAGTGCATCGAAGAAATGAATGACGAAGAAGAAGTAGAAGCAGAAGCCGCCCGGGAAATAGCAGATCAACCCAGGGTTTCCTCCCCTGAGAAACCTGTTCAGCAGAACGAGAACACTAAAGAAGTGTTCCAAGTAGAAAACATGGAAATAAGCCAGGGTGAGGGTACAATCCCTGAAGAAAAAAGCCCAGGCCCAAGAAAAGAAACAGTTGTTCCTTAGAAGAAAATGAATGAAATCAAAAGACTGCGAAAGGAACAACAAAGACTACTAAATGTAGAAAAATATCTCAGACAACAAATAAGGGTCCTAAAAATGTGGAGAATCTAGAAAGGAACCCCTGAAACAAAGGATGCAGCCACCCAGATGAAACCCCATAAAATGAAGACCAAAAGAACTCAAACAAAACCCATCATCATTCAGGATCGCAAGGAACAACATGCGGCTGTTACAAATGCAGAGGCTGAAACAGAAGACAAACTAGTCTATAATAAGGATGTTCAGACAAAGGCATTGTCCTCTAGCATCACGACCGACCAGACAATTCATGAGAAGGAAACGTAGACTATAGGAACCAGATGTCGCAATAAGGAGATCTAGGTAGATCTCTAGCCCAAAAATGTTATGATGGACAATGATCCGAGGATAGTGAGACTGCAAAAGGATATGGCATAGGCCCAACAAACGATAGAAAATCTCATAGAAGAATTTGTTCCTCAGGAGAAATATCAATAGTTACAACAACAAGTAATGAACATCAATGCATCAGAGAGCGAGGCCTTCGATAGATGGTGAAGGGAAGAGGAAAATGTTAAAAAGGTAACCAATAGACTAGACACAGTTATGAGTCAAATGGATACCCTATGTTCTCTATATACTGATGTTCTAGCATGTAGGGCACCTGCCAAAAATTATGCTTTGTTTTTTATGGAAAGGTACTTACAATTAAAAATTAAGGCTATCAAGGCAGGGGTACCTATAGAGTTAAAAACTATTGATGATTTCATAAACTGCTGTAAGCATTATGGGGTGAAAGTCCAACGATTTCTATGTGAGTTTTATTCACATAATCTTGTGTTGGACGGTGAAACGGAAGAGAACCCTAGTCCTTTTGTCAGTGATATTCAGCTTCAGGCATTCATCTCTTTTGTTGTTAACTAGATAAAGTGGCTTAAAGCCCATAATACCGTTCAGAGACAAGAGAACGGGTTAGATCTGTGTGTAAGGGGTGAACCAAGAAACCCATTACAACTGTGGAATAACCATAGAAGCTTAATGAGAAAGAAGGGTGTGATACAAACATTGGGACCCATTCACACAACAGTTATCCAGCAAGGGGCATAATACCTCCTATCCATCAAAGACCTTGCCGTAGCAGTAGCTAAAATCTGATGGAAGACTTCCAATCGAAATGTTCAAGATAGAGAGCCATTCAATTATGAAAATTTTAAGTTAGTTTTTGATCGCCTGGTTACCAATAGTAACCTTATCTTGAGAGAAGGCCCATATTGGTTAGGTTGTAGGTTTCAAAGTCCAATCATCTGGTATCCTGCACTAGGGTATAAGGCCCTGTATGAATTACCTGAAGGCCAGACAAGGCATATTTTTGAAGTTTTAGCCACACATCATGGTTTTAGACCACTGCATGAAAATCCTTCTCCAACCTATTCCCTAACTGCCTTGCATGTAAAATACAATGTTTTCATGAGGTCATGAAAATGGGTAAGCAGGGGGGTGTGTTGAGCATTGGAAAACGTATGTATTTATCATTTATTTCTTTATTTTTCCCTTTAAATCATAACTTCTTTACATTCTAAGATGGTAATTAGGGAAAATTTTAAGAACCACCCTAAATTTATATGTATAATAAATGGGCTAATACCCATGTTACATAGGAAAAATGAGAGGCGATTTTATCAATAATGTAATATGTATATATAATTTTTTTGGCGAATCTCTCACCAGATTATATTATCTTGTACAGTGATTGAGAATCTTTCATTGAATTATAAAATCTTGTAAGATCTTGGCAAATCTTTTACTGAATAATAAAACATTGTGAAGTCTTGGCGAATGTTTTGTTAAAGTATGAAACCATATATGATAATAAGAAAACATATTCATTAAACTGTAATATACTAACATACATGTTTGGGAAAATGAAACATAAATTTCTCTTCCTACAAACAATGTTCCAAGTTTTAGTGGCCGTGTTTGTCAAGGTTCTTACAATACACTCTTTCATATCCTTCTATTAGTTTTTATAATATTCCACAACAAAGTTCTTTTAGGTGTTGATATTGACAACGAGTTCTGTCAAGGTAGGAGAGATTAATATTTTCTCTACAAATTTTTTCAAGCTACCAATTTTTTCAAGTTATCAAATTTCTTTCTTATTCCATAGACTCCAACTGCAAGACAAAAAAAAAAAACATCAACTTTGTTTACCCCAACACGCCAACAAGTAGCAAGCCCCAACTATATTATATAAGAAAGTATTAGGTATCACAAAGTCTTTAAGGGGATCTAATTGAAAGAAGTGACCATTGTGAGAATCCTTCCAATCAATATATGAATATATAAATGTAGATTTATTATTGTTTTA
Organism: Pinus tabuliformis; assembly: GCA_031772625.1. NCBI lineage: Eukaryota > Viridiplantae > Streptophyta > Pinopsida > Pinales > Pinaceae > Pinus > Pinus tabuliformis. Next base: position 377,774,552 of record CM062819.1, read on the forward strand.
ATTGGAAATCTTCAACTAAATAATAAAATTTAATTATGTCTCTCCCAATCTAAATTGCTTATTAGCATAATTCACTACTCTCATAGGTCTCACATTTTTTAATAGCCTTGTAACATGTAGATTAATTTCCTTTTGGGTGAACAATCTCCACCTTTTTGGAAAATATGGTGCAATGGCTCCAACCCCTATAGATCATTAGGACAAACTAAGAATAGCACATAAGATGAAAGGTTGTACAAACCAGCTTATTTGTCAAATAACTAATCCAACATCAGTACCTAAACCTTTTCATCAAGATATCATATTGAGAATGTTTGAAAAATGGTGAGAAATCTTCTGTGAGGGTGATGTGGAAAGAGTGATAAGGTTTCATGGTTTTGAATTTTTTTGTTAAATCAGAAAAAGTTAAAAACAAATATTAATGGAGATATTGGTATTTTTTACTAAATTTTGTGAAGTGACTGAATGTAGCTTTAACCATTCACCTTAAGATGTTTTTACAATATAATTTCCTAAGTCTATTTAATATCTACATTTTCATAAAAACCAACCTATATCCATCTTAACTCCACATCTACCACTCTTAACGGGAATGAAATCTATTTATCCCTCTGAGCACTTTGTAGACCCAGAATTAAGATGGATCTAAGATGATAGAATTTCCCCTTTAAATAGTCTATGCTCACTTGAATACCATGGTATTACCATGGGTCAATACCATGGGTTATCATAAACTTGGAGCTTAAAAATTACTATTAGTAATTTACAAAAATTAATAAAATTAATAATTGATTTTTATTTTATTTTTATTTTAACCGAGTTAAAATGTTTAAGATACATTAAATTACAACATCCATTTTTACTATTGATCCACCAAGCCCCGAGAGGGATCAAATATTTTTTCACTCTATGCTAATTTTAAAATCATGATATTTGATCCCTCTCGAGGCTTAGTAGATCCAGAGTAAAGATAGATCTATGCTAGCTTAATTCCCCCATTTAAATAGGCTACATTCAACGTGAATACCATGGGTCAATACCATGGGCCATTTTTATTTTTATTAATACTAATATTAGGGTTAATAATGTTTTTTGCATGGTATTAATAATAATCTAGCCCATGGTATTTGGCCCATAGTATTTTTCCCATAGGTTTCACCTAAATATAATGCATTTTTTGAGTGTTCGTAAATATAAGGTGACTTACGGAGTAAATATAAAAAAATGTTTTATTTGTTTACCATACCTCTCATTTATTTATATTTTTATTAATTTACCATACCTCTTTTACAAATATGGTATCTGGCCCATAAGATTCACTTAAATAAAACCTCTTTTTTGAGCCTTCATAAATAGAAAGAGGGTTATGGACTAAATATAAAAAGAGGTTTTATTTATTTACCATACCTCCAGTTTATTTATATTTTTATTTATTTACCATACCTTTTGAGTAAGTATAAAAAGAGGTTTTATTTATTTACCATACCTCCAGTTCATTTATATTTTTATTTGTTTACACCCTTGCATGTATATAAGGTGACTTATAGAGTAAATATAAAAAATGTTTTATTTATTTATCATACCTCTCATTTATTTATATTTTTATTAATTTACGATACCTCTTTTACGAATATGGTATTTGGCCCTTAGGATTCACTTAAATAAAACCTATTCTTGAAAATTAGGGCGAATGGAAGGTTGTAACTCCTAATTTCAAGTGCTAAATTTACTTTTTTTACCCTCTCCCTTAAAGTAAGGTGGGCTATCTGAGGTAATTTGTAAAAATGTACTATGATACAAAATATTCGCCCACTAAAAATTTAAAACCCCTTAATTTCGCCAAAGGGTGAACATTCGCCCCTAAAAGTTTCCTTGATGGTAATATGTCAAAGAATTATGATAGAATTAAGGAGATTTGTGATTGATGCAAAATGACTAATTATTGTCTTTTCTACACAGAAAGTGAAAAAAATGGATAATCACTATTTCGGAAGAAAAGACAAAGTATGAGCAACTGCCATCCCTTTCACATGAAGATGCATCCAGACGAGGAAATCAAGATCAGAGCGCATGGTCCAGGAAAAGGAAGAGGAAACGCGGGATCAACGCAAGAGGACAAAACGATAACTGAAGATCAAAGATATGGAAAATCCATTAGGATCCTTTGATCCTAATTGATCACTGCTTCAAGAATTATCTGTATTTTTGATACTTTCACCTGGCCATTATAAAAAGGGATAGCGCTACTAGCCCAAGGTGTGGATATTATTGTCACTTTGTAGAACTTACTGTTGTCATCTTAGCTTTGATCATCGACTCTCTTTAAAGAGAGATAGCTGTAACTCTACTGTGTATGATCAATATATAACTCAGTTATTGTTCCATTATCTGATCTTAGAGTAACCATAGCAGTGCTTCCCTGGTGGCTAAGGGCCCAGCCCTACTGGATCACTTGCTTCTTGTATCATTATTTTACGATTACAATTGTGTGTGGTTTGATTTCCTTTGCATTTCTTTAATTTGCTTTACTCAATAATATATTTTTTTGAACATTTCATTGAGTTGCTCTGTTATATCGAAATCGTAATTAGATAGCAATATTGTTATTTACAACCAAAGATGTTATGTTGTTCATTCTGAAATAATATTGCACTGTCTAACTTGGATTATGTTGTTCATTCACAGATTGATATTGTTGTTCATTTACAGTTGCGATAGCTGTTCATTTAGTTACGGTTCACTTACAATTGTGATTGTTGTTCATTTAACTGTTGTTCAATTTTAATTGCAATTTCCATTCCTTTATAACTGAGGTTAATGTCCATTATGCTAGAATAAGATTAATAATTCTATAGTCACTATGTGTTTACACTTGATTAAATTTGTTGTTCAATTTCTGTAGATTTACTTAGGTTTATTGTTCCTTTCTTAGAGTGTTGTTGAATTGCTTTATTAGTTAAAGATTTTTGTTCAATTCCTTTCAGTTAATATTGTTTCTTAATTCATTTCTGTAGATTAAGCTTTTTGTTCGATCTTTTCAATAGATTAGTTGTTGTTCCTTTTCTGCTAATTGAATTGTTATTTCCAGTATTTGTTTTGGTGCGAATAGAAAGATCCACAACTGTAACGAACATTGACTACTGTTGTCTAAGTTCTCAGATTGGAGGTCTTGTCTGTAATTGATTTCCATTTACATCAGTTTATAGGGGAAAGAATTATCATTACTGCATCCTTGACTGATAATTGTTGTAGTTTCTTAAGTGAATGATTTAGTTACAAAGCATTTGAGTTCCTTGCCATTACAATTAGAGTTTGTTTCCAACATTCATTTACTTTCATAAACACTATACCACAATCATTACTCTTGAACAAGTAACTGCATCAGACTGAGTACACTCTTGAGATAAAAAATCATACCTGGATTGATAATTAATGTAGGGTAAATAGGGGTTAAAAGACACCATTTTATTGCTCAACAGACTCATTCTTCTCCTTTATCATCAACTTTCTTATTTCTACTGCCCTTAACTCTTCATGGTTCATCCATGAGGCCATGGCCACTAGTTGCAAGTCCCCTAGCCTAACATTAGGGTCCCATACATTCATGTCTATGATGGCCATATTATGCAGGTAGAATTCTGCCATCTTTGCCTTATCTTCTGATGTGCTTTGGTCACACAGGTCCATAAACTGCCTGTAATCTTGGAAAGGCATGGTGCCTCTTTGTGCCAAAGTCTTTATCTGAAATTGCATCCACTAGTCTTTGAGATAGAGGCCATAGGATTTTGCTAGTTTCATACATTGCAATTCCTCTATGGACCAGCTGGCCATGCATGCCAGTTGGGTCTCTTTCTCTTGTAGCTGCCTCCTTAGCAATTCATTTTCTGTTTGAAGTTGGCTTCTCACAACTGCTTCTCTTTGTCTGACAGCACTTAACTCTGAGTTTACTCTCCATATGGCCGATATCCTCAACCCCTTTTGATATGGCTACTTGCATTCACGTATGTGTCCTTATTCTTTCTTTCTCTAATTCAAAGAATAGTGGAATTGCAAATTTTTCTGGAATGATTCTTTCCCCTTCAAGAAGATTGTAGTAAGAGCCAAGACTAGGTTGGGGATCAGGTTCCTGTGCCTCTGTTGCTTCCTTCTTTCCTCGTGGCTGTCCTTCTACTCTTTTTTCAAGTTTTTTGGTCTCCTGTAGTTTTGACAGGGTCTCGTGTAGAACAGTCTATGCCTCCTGTCGAACTATTTTTGAGTCCTGTAGTTCTACTTTTTCTTCCCATGTGGGAGATCTAGGAGTCCCCCTTTCATAAGTGATAGGTGCCTTGGAAGGGGATTCTTTTCCTTGGGCAAAGGGTGAATCTTCAATAACAATTGGCACTTTAGAAGAAGGCTAGGGTTTCCCTATTTTGATCCTTGTGCTTTTCCCAGCCCTGAAATACATTGAGGTCTACCTCTTCCTCTTTTGTTTTGGCTTAATTGGTGTTCTAAAAGTAGTGAGAGCAGTTGCTGCCTCTCCTTCTAGGGTCTTACGAGTACTTCTGTCTTTTCTACCTCTTTTCCTCCTTCTATCTATATTTCTATCTCTGTTTGCTCTGTTTTCTCCTTCTCTCTTTTGGTTTCTTTCTTCTTCCCTTCTTGTTCCTTTAAATCATAATTTCTTCTCCTTCTCCCACTTGCTGATGTTCCTCCTCACTACTAGTGGGGCTAATATCATAGGTCAGGGCCTTTATGTCATCTTCAACAGTCATGTTTCAGAAAATTTCTCATGCTATAGCGATTGTAAATGTATGGAGGGCTTCTTACACTAAAATTTTGATTAACCCATGGTGAGCTAGCTGGTCTGGATTTCCTGCTTTTAATTTAGTACTGGAGTCAATGAGGGACTGCAGGAGGAAGTAAGGGATTCTCAGCTTCTGAGGGGCTGGAGTGTCCATGCCATACCTTAATTCATGCATGATTCTAAAGTTGTAACCATAGAAAATGCTATACCTCCCCTCATAGGAAATATACTTGATTATTTTATAGCTAACCTCATCCCAAGGGTATGGTATGCTAGCTCTTCTTATGCCATTCTTACCTTCTACAGGGGTTTCATTGTCTTGGAAGAAATTTTTCTTGGCAGCCTGGCCAATTGGTTTTTCATCCTTGCTCTAAGGAAACCCAAGAGGAAGGGTGGTGACCCTACTGATAAATTTAGGGGTTATCTCCATGGAAAGGCCCCTAAAGGTGATAGTGGCATGTGTTCTGGAATGAGGGAGCAAAGAGTGGGCAAATTCTTGAGAAATTTCCTCGTCAAACCCTTGGAATTTCTCAAGAAAGTTCATCCAATTGGCTCTTGTGAATATGTCCATTACTTGGGGGTGTGCATGGAGCCTGGAGGAATTGGTGGGCTCCTTCCTCATAAAACCTCCTGCCATTTTGCCTATGCTTCATTGGGAAACCAACTATAGAAATGGAGAGAACAATTTCTGAATAAAACAGAGAGACATATAGACTGTGTTTTTCTTTTTTTTAAGAAATAAGAAGCAATTCCTTTTATCAATCTCCTCCACCCAAAAGTTCTATTTTATCTTCAAAACTAAACCATTTCATGCATATTTTGATATTCAATGGAGGTATGACAAGAACATACTTCTGCAGCCCGAGAATTGTGCTAAAAACTGTGTTTTCCCTCTCCAAAACAGCTTACTAGCCCTCCTGTAGAACGTTGCCAGCCCTCCTGTAGGATTCCTGTAGGTCTCCTGTAGAACCTCTAAGTGCTCCTGTATAACACTGAGAGCATGGATATGGAAGAGATTAGTGGAGAACAATAGGTATGAGGCTTGTGGGGGTACGAGAAGGTAGCAGGAGTGGAGTTTCAAGGAGATAATGAAAGAGAAAGGTGGTGAGAGTGCTTCGGCGAGGAGTACTTATTGCTTCTTATGGATATTTCTGGTGATGAAGGGTGAGCTGGCCAAGTGTACGTTGGCCCCATTCAGATTGTTTCTCCCCACCTACCTTGTCATCATTTCCATTTCCTCGTAATCATCTCTCATGATTACATCGGAGTTCCCATCGCCTCCACTACCTGTCCCTGACATCTCTCTTGAGTTTGACTAAGTGCATGTGTGGTGACATCTTCATATGAGTGAAGTCAACTGGATGAAGGTGGCCAAATTAATTGGCCACCTCAACCCCAACCAGACTCAACCATCTCATTATTGTTGCATGCTCTCTAATTATACCAATGCAAATAGATGAGTGGGTTAGTTACTTACCTAAGATCCGAATGTGTTCGCTGTGAGGTGCTATGGCCTTTCCTTCTGCTGCATGCCTTTATTTATTTTGATGCATGCTTATCTTCTTACTGAGATATGGCTGTTTTGTATGCAGGTTCCTTTCTGGCTAGATCTGATCTTCAGGTGTCTGCTTCAACCTTCATATTTGCACCCTCATGCTGTTGATGCTAGATTTTAATGGGATTAGCTGCTAAAGGAATTCCTACAGGAGCTCCTGTAGCTGCTTCTCCCTTTGAAATTTTAGCTTTTTCTATGCTTGGAGCTATGAGAATAATGCCAAAAATGTGGATAGAGATGGAGAGGTAATAGGTAAGCTGCAGGTGAGCTTTAAGGTGCGATTCCCTTTCTTATTTTTTTCTTTTTTCTTTTTCAAAAAAAACTATTTTTTCTGTGTTTTTTTCTTGGGCAGTGATGAGCCCCAAAAATGGGTAACTTCATGGGCTCATTATGCCTATTATTCTTGATTAATCCACCATTCTTCATAGTTTTATTCATGCTTTTGAATATATTTATGTTAATTGATGAATGAGAATAGTTACTTGACCACAAAAGTCTAATACGTGCTTATTGCAGATTTTTGGACATCTTTTGGAGTAAGGTCAAGTATTTATGAGCAGGTTGATAGCCAAATATGAAGGAACAAGCTGAGGATTTGTAGAAAGGGTGTCTCTCGCACTAAATGACCCCTTCCTTGAGTTCTCCACCATCAGCTCGGAGTTCAACAACCCACCAAAGTTGATTTCAAGGGGCAGCTGAGCAGATTTTGTGAAGTGGCTGATCAACTGCAGTTTTGAGCAGCCAAGCCCCTAAAGTTAAGGAGGGCTATTGGGAGTCCTCGTGGTGCATAAGTAGGAAGGCTTCAAGCCTTGGTATTTTAGCCATTGAACAGTTGTTTTCCACACTTTAGTGCAGCTCTGCCTTTCAGTTCATTTTCGAGCTCTTGTTGTAAACAGTTTTGTGACATGATTATTTTTTGAGTAATGGAGATAAATTTCACTTTGCACCAGCTCTGAGCTTTCTTAGGAGGATGTAGCTCTTGGGGTTAGGCACAACCCAAGTGCCAGTACCTCCTTTTTGTACTTTTATGTGTTTTCCTTGCATTCATAGAATAATTTTTGTTATCTAGGTTAAACTTTTGCTTTCTTACTTAGGTTCCTTTTGATGATTAAGATAGTTTTCCATGTTTCAGGTTGATTTGACAGTTTGGTAATAGAAAATATCTGCAAAAAGGCCATCAAGAAATCCTTGATCTCATCTCCCCCTCATTGGGACCATGAGCTGAGACCAAGGCATACTTGCTGCCATAAAAACATTGTTCTTAACTTTCTATGCAATTGCCAGTGTTAGATTTTTAGTTGGAAAAGTTCATACCAGGTCTACTTGCATGCTTAGATCTATTCTTGCTTAGTTTCAATAGCTATCTTGCATGATTTCATGTCTATAAACGTCTGTTCATCAAGTTTCTGGTTGTTATGTCATATTAGGTCAAACTAGATAGATCTTTGGTTTTTCTAGTCTTGGTTCGATCAGTTTTGGAAAATAGTGTGCAGAGCACCTGTAATACACCCATCCCTATCCTTCCTCCATCATCCAACCTGTTCCACACCCTAATCCAAGATTTATACCCTCCATTTTCTATACTTTCCCAATTTTCCCTAATTCCTATACTTTTGTGCAACATTGCTTTCTCCATCCTTGAGAAAATCCAACTATCTTCATCACTCTTGAGCTTCATTTACTAGGTCCCACACCTATTAACAAACTTATCCACCCTTCATTTCCACTTCCCTACCATATTTTCTCCATCAATCCTTTAAAATCCTCTTTCGGTTGTTCCCGTGGGACTTCCTGTAGAACATCCTGTAGAACCCCTGCAGAATTCTTGTAGAAGTTCACGTGAGCAGTTTTTCAAGATATGATCACTGTGAAACTCTCTGGAAGGATTTTAGGAACCCCATAGGCCCTCTTCTCGCCATCCAAACATCTCTCTAGCATCCACTCCATTCCCTTTTGCCAATCAACCTCTGGATGATCAAAAACAGTTAAAGCACATGCATAATGATTCTGCAAAATTAATCAAAAATACAAAAAGATGTTTTTTTTTTTTTTTTTTTTTTTTTTTCAGATTTTACTTCAGAAGTAGCTTAGTTACATGCATTTTAACTTTCCAAGAGTCAATGGCATCCATTTCAGTAGCTTTCATCTCTTTTCTTGCACCAGTAGGGTTAGTTGGTAAAACTAGGGTTTGCTAGGGTTTGCATTTCCTTTCAGCTTTCAGCTTCTTTCTGCAAGTAGATTAGCCTCCTTCGAGTTAGCTTTCATCCATCATAGTTAAAAGATTTTTATAAGATCTCATAGAAGTTTCCTTAAGCTCCTAGCGAACTTGTGCCAGCTGATCAAGTGACAGCCGTGGCAAGAGCTAGTACTTGTGCATATAACACCGTCGCTTCCAAGTTTGTTACAAACAACCGGGTTGATAAAAGTAAAGAAGGGAGTCCCAAGAGTTGGAACATCATTTTTGCAATACTGGAGCCCACTAAGCAGGAAGAAGAATGATGATTGGGATGTGATATAGGTCTAGAAATGATGGAAAATAGGTTTGAAAACTATAGGAGGATTTATAAATCTTTTATGAAGCTTCCCTGTTCCTCAAACTGCCTTTAAAATCCATTTTTGGCTCTCTGTAATTTCTACAAGAGCCTCCCATAGAAAACATAGTTTTTGAAAAAGAAACATAGTGAGGTGAAAGGAATGTCAAGAATGATGGAGAAAGGGGAGGGAAGATAGGATAGGTGATGGTATTGGTTTCAAAGCTCCCTTGGCACCTGCTGCTGCTTCCTGTAGTCTATCTGCAAACATGCAATACAACTGGAAAATCGTTTTTCTTTTTCTTTTTCTTCTCTCTTATTTTTTTTTGAAAACAAGGTGCCTCAGGGAGGTTTTCACCCTAGTTGCTTGCCCTGGGCACCTCCAAGGGAGGTTTTCACCCAAGGATCTTATTTTCTTTCTTCTCTTTTTTTTTGACACCACTGGGCCACCTCTGGAGAGGTTTTCAACCCAACGATAGGACTCAAGTTCCTCATGGAGGTTTTCACTTGAGTCCTTATTATTTTTTTGTTTTTTTTCTCTTTTTCTTCAGTGAGTGGGTGAAGTGGAGGCTAAGACATGATCCACTACCATCACTGACTTATTCAATCCTTTAATGAAATCTCGCTTGGAGAGGGGTTTCTTGTAGACTTTCAACTGGTGTCCATTGACAAGCATGGGGATGGCTTCATCATCAATCATTCTGATCATAACTAAACCATTGTCATTGCATTTCTCCACAGTGTAGGGTCCTAGCCACCTTGTCCTCAGCTTTCCCTTGAAATATTTATATCTTGAATCATAGAGTAGTGCCAAATCTCCCTCTTGAAATTGCTTCTCTCTGATGTTTTTGTCATGCCATATGTTATTTTGAAGCTGGACTACCTCTGTATGGAGAAGGGCATGCAGTCTTTGTTCATCCAATCCATTGAGCTGGAGTAATCTGTCTTTCTATGCATGGCTAAGGTCTAGGTCCATCTGAGCTGCCATCCTTAGTGTATTGAATTCAAATTATATTGACAGCAAGGCCTTCTTCCTGTAGACCATTTTGTAGGGTGTGAACTCTGTAGTGGTCTTCCATGTTGTTTTGTAGGCCCAGGGGGCCTTAACTAATTTATCTGCCTATTCTTTTCTATTGTTGCTTACTACCTTGGTCAAGATCCCTTCCAGAGCTCTATTAGTGACTACCACCTTCGCATTGGCTTGTGGATGGTAAGGGGTGGAAGTCTTGTGCTTGATTCTATGATGTGTATGTTGGTCTTCAATCAGATTAGAAGTGAACTGGCTGCCTTGACTTGTAACCAACTCTCTTGTATACCCGAACTTGTAGAATATGTTTTTTCTCAAAAACTCAGCTACTTTATCCTCTGTCGCTGCTTTGATTGTTTTTGTCTCTGCCCACTTTGTCAGGTAGTCAGTGCACACAATGATGTATTGCTTCTATTTTGAAGGAGGGATGATAGGACCCACAAAGTCCATGCCCCACTTCTCAAATGGCTCAAAGGTCACTTGAGGCTGCATGGGAATTTCATCATTTGGTGTGGGTTTCCCCATCCTTTGACACCGATCACACTGGCTGACATATTTCCTCACATCCTAATGAAGAGTGGGCCAATAGTAGCCTGCTTGCAGTATCTTGAAGGTTGTTCTTTTTGCTGCAAAATGACCTCCACAAGGCCCATCATGACAAGTCAGGAGGATGTCATAAACTTCCTCCTCCCTAACACATCTCCTCAAGATCTGATCTGGGCCATGTTTGAAGAGATTTCCCCCAATCCAGGTGAAAGGGGCGCTTTTCCTTACCATCTTGCTCTTCTCTTTTGAGGATAAGTGTGGTGGGAACTGTTTTGAAACCAAGTATTTTTCTATATCAGCAAACCATGGAGAGAGTACTGAGATAGAAAACAGGTGCTCATCTGGCATTTGATCATCCACCACTCCTTCACCTGCAGGCAGATTTTCTCTAGACAAAAAGTCAGCAACAACATTTTCTTTACTAGGGTTATAAAAAATGGTCAAATCAAACTACTGTAGTAAAAGTAACCATCTAATAATGTGAGAATTCACATCCAGCTTTTACATTAAATATCTAAATGCAGCATGATCAGTGTGCACAAAAGTTTGATAGCCTGTGATATAATGTCTGAATTTGTTTAAGGAATGTACTACAGCTAGGAGTTCCTTTTCGGTGACTGTATAGTTTAGCTCTGCCTTTGACAAGTTTTTGCTTATAAAGTATATGGCATAAGGAAACTTTTCATCAATTTGTCCCAAGGCTACTCCTATCGCTTTGTTCGAGGCATCTGTGTGAATGTGGAAAGGTAGGGCCCAGTTTCGGCCTCTCAGAATTGGGGCATTCACGAGCTTGCTCTTCAAGGTATCTTGGGCTTCTTGACATTTTTTCGACCATATAAACTTGACATCTTTACCTAAAAGGCCAAACAAAGGAGAGGCTAGTTTGCTGAAATATTTAATGAATCTCCAATAATACCCAGCTAAACCTACAAAACTTTTGACATCTCTCACCTTTTGAGGAGGTGGGACCCTTTGCATGATGGCAATTTTGTTGGGGTCCACCTACAATACTTGTTGAGATATTGCATGACCTAGCACGGTCCCTTCAGTCATCTGAAATTCACATTTTTCCGGACTGAGGGACAGGTTCATCTCAATACATTTGTCTAGGAATTTTCCTAGGTTTGATAACGCTTCATGAAAATCAGAGCCATAAGGAGTAAAGTCATCCATGTATATCTCTATTGCATCATGAACTAATTCGGAGAATATACTCATTACTGCTCTTTGGAAAGTGGCTGGAGCATTACAAAAACCAAAAGGAAGGACCCAGTATTCAAAGGTACTCCAAGGGCAAGTGAAAGTGGTCTTTTCTTGGTCTTCTGGGCTAATTTAAATATGATTGTACCCGGTAAAACCATCTAGGAAAGAGAAATACTTTTTCCCTGCCAGACCATCTAACACTTGATCTACAAAAGGTAAAGGAAAATGGTCCTTTTTAGTGGCATTGTTCAATTCTCGATAGTTGACATAGATTCTCCACTTACCATTTTACTTTGGCGCTAACACCAAAGGAGAGACCCATTCACTGTCAGAGATGGGATAGATGAACCCTGCATCAAGCAATTTCTGCAGTTATTCCTTAACAATATCTTTAAGCGCTGGATTCATCCTCGTTTGAGGCTACCTGACTGGTTTTCAATCTTCCTTAATGTATATATGATGAGTACATACTGAAGGGGGTGCACTTGCTTCATCTCCTTATAACTCCAGGTGAAGGCATCTAAATTTTTTCTCAGTAAGCTGCACAGCTCCTTCTCCTGGGAAGTGGATAGGGATGGATTGATTTTCAAGGTTCTTTTTGGGCCAAACTCTATATTCTTAACAAGGAGAGAGGTCGTGTCAGCCACAGAGAGCTCAGTTGAGGGGTTTTTTTCGATTTCTCTCACTATGTCCTCTAAGGGTAATACACTGGGAGCTAGATTTTGAATCAAATTTTCAATCATATCATCCTCATCTTGTGGTTCCCCCCTATGACAGTTTGCAATGCACAAAGAGGTGCAGAATAGACTTCATCCTCATCTTCCTCGTCCAACCAAAGAGGTAGATTATGTTATAACAAGGGTTGGGTAGGAGGATATAGGATTAACTGCTTGGACATATGTCCATTCTTTATGGTCATGTTCCCAGCTCGACAATTGATGTAGGCATCAGTGGTAGCCAACCAGGGTCTTCCCAGGATGAGAGGATACCTAATGAGCTTTGCCTTTGGCCAGAGAACTAAGAAATCAGTAGGGTACTCCCAAGAATCAATGGAGACTATCACATCTTCCACAATCCCTTCAGGGGTCACGGTGGAGTGGTCTGCTAGGTGCAGCAATGTCGTGGTCTTCCTCAAGGAGCCCTAGAGGTTATGTTTGAGAATTGTGTCCTTTGTCATCACATTAAGGGGAGATCCCAGATCAATCAAGGTATGTGGGATCATGGTGCCATTGATGTGGACATCAACTACTGGGCTTCGAGGGTCCAGATATTTTGGATAGATTACCTACCCCAACATCAGGTCGGACAGTTGTCCTACAACATTGATGGTTGGGGCATCTCTCTTGTGCATTCCTGGATGCCTAAAGCACTTCTCTTTGATCAACGTATTATAGATAGGCACATCTTTTATCGCTTGGGGAAGTGGTATCTTCACACATAACTGTTTTAATTCTCCTAGGTGTTCAGTTTCTTCTGGGGTAGGTTTGACTATTATGGATAGTCTCTCAGGAAAGGGTGGATTTGCTTTAGGGTCATTTTCCTCTTTGTCTTCCTCAACCTCCCTGGGTGGAGGCTGACTATGTGGGAGAACTTTCCCAGATCGCAAGTTAATATCTTGAATCTCCATAGCATAAGTTGGGCATGATTGTTCTCCATTATACACTTGCTAAGCCTATTTGTTGTTCAGGTTCGGGTTCTGTTGGGCAGGCATTTGGGGTTGCCTTGGTGGAGCAGAAGGAAATTGTTGTGGTTGAGCAGGTGGTGGAGGAAAAAGAGTGGGAGGAGAGTTGTATCAGGGGCTCCACCCCTGATGAGGTCCATTCCATAGACGTTGCGGTTGAGCATAGGATTGAAATGAATGAGCGGTTGGTTGGGCATGATATTGAGATGGGAATGACCAAAGAGGAGGTGTGGACCAGGAAGGATGAGCAGGAGGGCCCCAAGAAGGTATGGAAGTGACTTGGTTGGGGTGGTAGTATGTCTGAGATTTCCCTTGCATCCCCTGCTGGTATGGTCTAGGTCCATGTGGTCTCTTATTGTTCATGAAATAGAGTGGTTCAGTGGCTCCTTCGGCCCCTTGGTATACCGCTTTAAGTCCATGCAAGGAAGGGTACTTATCTATAGAATGATCTTATTCACGGACTGAAAAAACCTTTATAGAGTTCAATGGACATTCATTCCTAGGATGCCTCCTGGTGCATCTAGGACAAGAAATGGCCAAAGCCCTCTCTACTTCCTCTTGTTTTCTTTCAATATGTAAGGTATCCATTTGCATTTCAAGATTCTACAACATCTTGCTCTTTAAGTCTTCCAGCATGTTTCCAATTTCTCCTTTAATGGATGAATTGGAAGAAGAGGTACTGGCTATGGGTTGACTCCCCCTACCTTTCTTTCTGGCTACTCTAGAATGGTTTCTAAAAACAATATTTATGTCTCCAAAAGATAGTTGGTAGATGTCTCCCCCGGCTAGAACATGGAGGGTGTCTATAAGGTCTTCTAGAATTCCCATGAGTAGGACCAAATTCAGAGATTCAGGGTCAAGTGTACACCTGACCCTTTTGTAACTAAGCTGGAACCTCTCTTCATAGTCTTCCAAGGATTCATCACTTCCCATGGTCATTCGGAAGATTTCTTATTTGGTATATTTTGACCTACAATAGTCTCAATACTTGTCATTAAATGCCTATTGCATCTGATCCCAAGTTGTGATGCTATTTCCAGGTAACCCAATGAACCAACACAATGCTGCATCCTTGAGAGTAGAAGGGAATAGTTTCAAATTTTGCTCGTCTTCTGCATAGTCATAGGTTCGACAGATGATAGCAAAATCAAACAAGAAGGTGTCAGGATCTTCTGTAGTCAAACCATGGAAGTGAGGTAGGGCTGAAGGACTTATATTCTTCATTTTAGTGTCCCCATTAGTCTCTCGAATGGGAAAGGTATTCTCTATTCCCTCTCCATTTCCCCTAGCATTTCTTTTTTCAGCCATCGGCTCAGGAGGAATGTTTTCTTCTTCTTCTTCTTCCCCTATAGGTTCTTCAAATATATCAGGTTTCTCACCTAGAGGTTCTTCTTGATCGCAGCCACCGAAGAAGAGAGAAGGTTGGCTGTGTGAAGTAGTGGGGTTGTTGGGAAACTTTTTTCCTAAATTATCTCTATTCCTACGCAGCATGAAAGGAATTTTTTTTGGTTGGTTTTTGTTTCTTTTTCCCCACACTGATTGTATCTGCAAAACTGAAATTGATTGAACAAAACCATTCGTAACTAACTGAAATGAACTTGCTAAAATGAAATTTCCAGAATTGAAGAGGAAAGCAAGGAAATGCAGAACTGAAAGAAAGGAAGTGACTAATCTACCTTTGCTGACATGGAAATTGCAGAATTGAAAAAGAAAGGAAAAGAAATGTAGAACTGAAAGAAAGGAAATGACTAATCTACTTTTGCTGAAATAAACTGTTAGCAGAATGTTCCAATAGGAAATAGAAGAAAGCAGTAATCACACAATACTCTAACATTTCCCCGGAAATGGAACCAAAATGATGGTGAGCACCAGTATTGCAGCAATAATGCTGCAAATCCTGGGCTACCTACTTTACTCTTATCAACCCGGTAGTTCGCAACAAACTTGGAAGCAACGGTGCTGTATGCACAAGTACTAGTTCTTACTACAGGTTGTCACTTGGTCAGCCGACACAAGATCACTAGGAGCTCAAGCCAACTTCTATGGATTCCAAAAGAAGCTTTATATGTGATGGAAGGAAAAAGAAATTACTCTAATGATGCTATTCTACTTGCAGAAAGGAAGATTGAAATGTAAAGCAAACCAAGGAAATCCTAGTTAACCACTAATCCTACTTTTGCATAAAACATTATGAAAACCTTGAAAAGAATGCCATTATATACTCAAGGAAGTGAACAACATCTACCTAAGCTATTTCTAAATGTAAATGTGAAAAAAACATCTTTTTGGATTTTAAAGTATTTTTATTTGAATTTGTTAGGCATGTAATTTATTTGTTTGTGGATGTGGTAGCGAATAGGTGGCGACAAAGGGAGGTTTTGGGACTTGAGAGGATGTAGGATGGTGTGGATGGGTCCTAGGAGGTCTCAGGTGGCCTTCTAGAGGTTTTTCCCAAACTCATCCTTCAAAAGAAAGCCTACATGAAAGTCTACAGGAGGACACAAGAAATTTACAGCAGGAAAAACAAAAGTCTACAGGAGGCCTATAGGAGGAGGCCGAGAGCCGTTTTCACTATTTTGAAGGCCTAAGAGTGGGTGAAGAAAGTATATGAAGGTTGGAATGAAGTGTTAGGGCACCTAGGATCTACCAAGAATCATTAGGAGAGAGAAATATGATGGGATTTGCTCAAGGAGAGAGAGGAAAGTCTATGGAAAATGCAAGAAACTAAGGCAAAATTGAGGGGAGACTTGGGCAAGCTGTAGGGCATGGATTAGATGGAGGATGGAGTGGATGATAGGATGGACTACTGCTAGAAGATATCTGTTGCATAAACAACTGACAGTCAACCAATGAGATTAAGAAAGCAAGGAAAGAAGTGCATGTAAAGACAGAGTTTTTGGATCAAAGTAAAGTATGATCTATGAAAGAAAATGCCAATGACCATTGCATGAAAGAAAAGCATGAAAGAATATTGTTGCAAATAATGAAATTAGCATGATGAATAAGTTTCGAAGCAAAGCAAACTAAACTATGAACCAATTAGAAAGCTGCAAACACTAGAAGTCCTATGAAGGAGGAAAATCTGTGTTTTTGGGGCAGCTAGAGGGTCTTTGCCTCAGATGATTGTCCCAAAGGGAGGAAGAGAGACCAAGGCACTGCTACTAGCATTTTGGATGTTTTGTTTATCACTGCTTAACCTACTATTTGAAAACACAAATGGAAGCAAACTACGGAATCATCAAAAGCAACCTATTCTTAACTGTAAAAGAAATATATCTAACATCAACCTAATTTACAAACTAAAATGAAACATACAAGTACAAGAAAAGAGGAGCTTGGCTGCTTGGATTGGGCCCTAACCCAAGAGCTTCAGCCCTTTGAGGTAACTTAGTGCTAACTTAAAAAGGATTCCATCTTTATTCTCAAAACAATAACAAGATTACATGAATTGTCAAAATAATAAGCTCAAAATTGATCAGAGTTACATAAGAAATCTTGCAGCAAAAATTGAAAAAAATTTCAACCCTATTGAGGCTCTAGGCCTCTCTACTTATGCAAATGAAACTCCCAACAACTTCCTCAAAATCAGGGAGCCATGGCTCCTAAAACTCGAGATAAACATCAGTTATCCTCCACTTGCTCGGTTGCCTGCTGATGCATGACTTGGCTGCCCATACTCTGAGCTGACTGAAGGGGAATTCAAAGTGGGGAGTAATAAATGATGGGGATTCCCTCCTATAATTCCTCTTCTTTTTCTACTTCAAGTTATTTCTGCCGTTTTTCCACTGTATCCTTGACTTTGACCACAAAAATGATCAATAATCTGCATTAAAAACATATTAGACTTGATGGCATCATAACTAACTCAAGTCACTCTATAAGCATAAATATAATTATAAAATCATGTAATAAGCTAAGAGAATGGTTGATTTGACTAGGTTAGGAGGTAAAATGACCCCATATAATTACCAATTTATGAGGCTCATCAAATTCCATACTTTCGCTTGTTGTTTCTTCTTCTTGACTTCTGCGAGAAGCTCTACCTCGCCTTGCTTTCGCCAATTTTTCTCCTTCATGACTTGGTTCAAAGCCTCCAGGTCATGAACTTGCTACTCTAATTCAACTATTCGGTTGTTGAGGTAGACGGTAGAGGGATCTATGCTCAGAGTCTCTGGTGTAAATACCTTCTCTGCAGTGGACTCAAGGCAAGTCCCGTCATTGTCAAGACTAAGGCCATCCAGTGTTTGCATTATGACATCGCCAAAATTTTCTGTGCCCAAGGTTTCCTTATCACCAAGGGTTTTGGTGGCCTCGAAAACCTTCGTTGCAAGGGTTTCAGTACCTTACAAACTTAACTCCACATGGTTTTTAATGCCATATTCTTCCAATTCATCAAGGCATTTAGTACCCTGCTCATTTAAACTAACAGGGAATTCTGTACCCTGTTCACCAAAAACATTGAGGGTTTTGATGTCCTCTTCATTAAAATTGTCGAGTGTGTCCATGTGCTATGCCTCATCATGTTTGTGACCCTTTTCTTGAACTTCTTCTACACTCGGTGTCATCTTCTTCTTTCTTAATCTGTGAAAAAGGGTAGACAACAATATTTCATCTTCCTTTTCCACATTTTCTTCATCTACCATTGTGTGGGCCGCTGCATCAGCAAGCACTAAAAATTTATGGTCTTTAGGTGAAACCTGAGGTGAATCATCAATCACAATTGAAGAGCTTGACCGATATTGATTTTTCCCTGTAGAGACAATCTTCTTCCTTGTTGAGGTTCTGATTTTTCTTTTCTTTGCCGAGGGGGGAGCTTCTTCGACATACTTATCCGCTTGTGTCAGTGTGCTTTTACCCTTTTTCTTGGCAAGTGGTGGTGTCTCTACCTTCCTTTTCTTGCTTGTACTCATGCCAACAGACTTCCCTGCACTCCTCGCCTGAAACTCCTTCAAGAATGCCTTCCAGGTCACTCCCTTCTCTTCCAGCACATTCTTGACAAGGATTGTGATACGCCCACGATGATATAGCTTATATGTGACTTAGCTTGCGTTCCCACTCTACACACCTTTCACCATTTTCTCAAGACTTCGGAGTAGGTACTAAGGAAAATTAATAAGTTTCCCTCACTCAAAGTGCAACAACAACCTAATGTGGTACACAAACGCTAATGTGTAACATCCCTGGTAGGTCAAAAATTTATGTAGTATGTAAAGAAGGTCTCGCCATTTTCCAAGCATGGTGCTCTATGGAAGCCCTTTCTTCCAGTTAACTTTGATCTTTCTATCACTCACAAACCAACACCATCGTTTCTTTTTAAGCCGCTCCTTTTTGAACCACTTCTCCCCTATAGTTGGCAATCCTTTAGCTCGCGCAATGGAATCCTCTGTGACTTCGAATTATAATGAGATGACCCCAGCTCGGCCTCCTTTAAATGCCTTCACACACTCCAAAACCATGGCCATGTCAAAGTAATCAAACTTCTGCAAAAATGGAAGGAATCCAGATTATTGCAATAGTGCAAGACTATTCCAATATTCTGCAGTTTGTTCTATCTCCTTCAAGGATGATGGCTCACTCCTTACATGTGCCATGTTCGAAGTTTCCACAATCCCCTATCACAACCTCAAAAGGATTTTAGTGAGTGATACCAACGGTTGATGAGAATTTTATGCCAGAGATACATCAATCCTTTGTCTTTTTAGTCCCATCCAACTGATCATGTTTAATGATAAAATAACAGCTCGTCGGTTTAGATGCAGATACGTATCATCCTGCTATGGCTAGACAATAATGATTGAATGTGGCAGAGGCTTATGCGGCAGCGGTGTAACGGTCATAATGATATGGTTTGGAGGTAAGACAATGATGAACGAGTAATGGGAGATTTTTTCAAAGGGAGGTGAGTTATGAGTTTTCAGACAACCTATACTATCACACGATCTACCTCATAATTCAATTAAGACATATTTTAGTACCCATTAAAAAAATTAGATTTCAGAATCCAATATATCTTGTACTTTAAAAATTTTCCTAAGTCAGTAAACGATAAAACAAAGTATCAATTAAAATATATAATGATATGATCTATCAGTGTTGGAATCACTCATGTGCAGAGTAATAAAATTCCATAAACATTCTTCATAAGACGCTCATGTACTATGTGAAATTTGTTTTGCACTTGCTTCCACAGTCAGTCGCGCTCCTGGACTGATCCTACTTGCACTCCATTGTGCTTGCACTGACTTCTTGCACTATGCATATTGCACCAAGGATCTCACCAAAATAACAATTCTAATAGAACACAATTCTAGAGCTAGAAAAACAAATTTCCCTCAATATACAAGAAAAGTTTTATTCACCATCCTTTGGTGTTTCATGAGCATGCCTTTTGGATTGACTGCATCAAATTCTGTAATCAATTTATGAGGGAATAAATAAGTGGGAAACGAGTGATTTTCAGAATGGGAAGGAGCATTAATACAGGGATTCCAAGAACAATACCACGAAGGGGGATAAACGAGATTGGGATGTGGAAAAACATTTCAGGGGAAACAGAGGGATTTTACGAGATCAGGTAAGGGTAGTTTTCCTAGAAGAAAGAGGAGGGTAATTCATTGGGGATTTAGAAAAAGAAATATAGTGGGAAATATGAAACAGGAATATAGAAGAAAGGCATAATTTTATCTTCAAGATCTGCCTGCACTAGTGCTGGAAAAAGTAATTGCAACGGGAATTAAGCATCCACTTGGATAAAAATTGATGCTCTAGTTGCCCCAATCTTGGGTAAGGGTTGGGTTCCTTGAACCTCCTTCTTCTTGGTGGCAACCAACATATCTAAAAATCATGTAACATTCCCTTTTTATTGAAATTTCGATCTTCCTACCGGCATGCTAGTTTTTAGGTTGATCCTTCTGCAATCATGTCACTCAACTGATTTTCACAATTACAAGAATTTATTTTTTTGTCATTTTTTATTTTTTTTATTTTTTTCCTAATGAGGAAACGAAAGAATCAAATCTTCAATAGGTTGGTGTTACCACCTACCAACTCCATTTCAAATTGTTGTTGGACTTGTTGCATAAAATCTCCTTTAGTAAGGCAATGAAAATATACCTTCAATCTATGGCCATTTACTAGGAAGACAAAATTTCATCCATCAATAGTTTTGATATCTACCACTCCATTTTCAAACACTTTGACCACCTCATGGGGTCCCATCCAGCATGTATGGAATTTCCCTTAAAAATATTTGAATCTAGAATCGTAAAGGAGCACCTAATCACCTGGTTGGACTTTCCTCTTCTAGATGGACTTGTCATGCCACTTCTTGCACTATTGTTGAACCAAGATGTTTTGCTAAACAAGATCCCTTCGAAATTCATATAACTCATTTAGCTATAGAAGATGTTGATGTTGTGCTCATAGAGATCTAGCCCCAATTGGACTGCATTCTTGAATGTCTTGATCTGCAATTCTATTAGCAAGAGGACTTGTTTCCTCTACACCAACTCATATGGTGTGTGTCCTGTGCTATTCCTCCATGTCATTCGGTATGCCCATCATGCTTCTGGTAATTTGTTAGCCTAATCCTTTCTGTGAATATTTACTATCTTTGTGAGGATGGACTCAATCACCTTGTTTGTGGACTCTGCCTGACCATTTTCTTGGAGGTGATACGGTGTAGATTTCCTGTGCCATATTTTGTACTGCTTCATCAGACCCTGTACCATATTAGAACTAAACTGTGGTCCATTGTCAGAAACAATTTCTCTAGGCACACCAAATCTAGTAAAGACTTCAGTAAAAAGAAAATCAATAATAACTCTTTCTCTAGCAAAAGAAACAGCTTTAGCCTTTACCCATTTTGTAACAAAATCTGTACAAACCAAAATATTCTTTTTATTTAATGATGTTGGATTTATTGGTCCTACAAAATCAATGGCCCATTTTTCAAAAGGCTCAATCATAACCTGAGGAAATAAAGGCATTCCATTGGTTTGATTAGGCTGGCCAATTCACTGACAGCTATCACATTGCTTGACATACTGTTTGGCATCCTTAAACAAGGAGGGCCAAAAATAGCCAGCTTGTAACACTTTGTATGTAGTCTGCTTATCAGCGAAGTGACCCCTACAAGGTTCATCATGGGAAGATTTTAAAATATAAAACAATTCTTCCTCTCTTACACATCTACTAATAATGAGATCTGCTCTGGTGTAAAATAGGTCTCCTTGAATCCAAGAATATGCAGCGCTTTTCTATATGATATTCCACTTTTCACGAGCGGATAAGTGAGGTGGTAATTTTCTAGTGACTAAATAGTTAGCTATGTCAGCAAACCATGGGGATTTTGTTGACAAAGAAAAAGGATGTTCATCAAGAAAATCATCATCAACATAAATTGCTTCACCAAGATTATTTAATCTTAAAAGATAATCTGCTACTACATTTGATTTTCCTAAGCTATCAATAATGGTAATATTAAATTCCTGTAACAATAATAACCACCTAGTCAGTCTACCACTAGTTAATGGTTTATTCATCAAATATCTTATTGTAGAATGGTCAGTATGCACAAAGACTTCATATCCTGTAATATAATGTATGAATTTATTAATGGAAAAAATTATAGCTAAAAACGCTTTCTTAGTAACTGTATAATTTAGTTCACCAGGTGACAAGTTTTTACTAATGAAATAAATAGAATAAGATTGTTTGTATTCTTCTTGTCCTAAAGCTACACTAATAGCAGTATCTGAGGCACTAGACGAAATATGAAATACCAGGGACTAGTTTGGTCCTCTCAAAACTGGTGCCTGGACTAGTTTTTCCTTCAATGTCTCAAAGTACTATTGGCAAGTTGCGGACCAAGAAAACTCACTATCTTTAGGAAAAGGTTGAAAAATGGGGGTAGCTATCCTTGAGAAATTCTCAATGAATCTCCTATAGTAGCCCTTATGTCCTAGAAAACCTCTCACTTCCCTTTGAGTTTTGGGTATAGGAAGACCCAAACAATTTCTATTTTTGCAGGGTCAACCTAGATACCTTTGTTAGAAATCAGATGACCAAGAACCACCAATGCCTTGCACATTAGTCTTTATTTTTTATCACTCAAGGGGAGATGAGCTTATTGGTAGCGAAGAAGCACTTTTTTTAGATTGTTAGGGCTTCCTGAAATGAATCACCAAACACGTAAAAGTCATCCATATAGATTTCCACACACTCAAGGTCAACAAAAATGGCCAAGACCGCCCTTTGAAAGGTAGCCAGGGCATTACATAGCCCAAAGAGAAGAACTCGGTAAACAAATGTACCCCATGGACATGTAAAAGTGGTTTTTTCTTGATCCTTGGGTGCAATCTCTATCCAGTTATACCCACTAAAGCCATCTAGAATAGAAAAGTACTTCTTACCAGCAAGGGTATCAAGTACCTGATCGATGAAAGGAAGAGGGAAGTAATATTTGAGAGTGGCTTTGTTCAATTCTCTGTAGTCAATACAAATGTGCCATCTCCCATCAATTTTCAAGACTAAGACCAATGGAGAGACCCACTGACTATCAAAAGTGGGATAGATAAAATCAACATCTCAGAGTTTTTGCAATTCTTCCTTTACAACATCTCTTAGTGTTGGGTTCCTTCGCGTTTAGGGTTGTCGAACTGGTTGAGCTCCATCCTAAATATAGATATGGTGCATACAAGTTTTAGGAGGGATGCCTTTCATATCTTCATAGCCCCATGCAAAGGACTCAAGATGGTTTCGCAACAAATCCACAAGCTGATCTTGCTGGGAAGAATCCAAGTCTGAACTGATATGCAAGGGTTTACCTGGATTAATCTCAACAAGAGTGGTATCAGGCTCAAGAGTACACAGAGGTGTTTCTAGAGATGGTGGCAAGGGAGGTAGAGAGTCATACCTTTCCTAAAAATCTAGACTAAAAATCTGACTTAATGACTCAAAATTAGGCATGGTTTCTAGATTGTTTAGGAAGTCTTGAATCTCACCCTCCTATGAGAACTCAACATTCTGATGTATCAAGGAAATAGGCTGAGTCTCCTCATCACTAATGTAGTCTAACCATAAAGTGTCTCAGATCTCCTGAATGGATTTAGTGGGTGGATACAAGGTGACCTTGTTCGTGGAATCTCCATGGGAAATATACATGTTGTTAGTTCCAGTCTTCGCAGTCTGTCACCATGGATCAAAATGGGCTCTTACTATGTCTGGTTTTTAGAGATGTTTTTCACATGATCTTCAGTGAAAATCATATCCTAAGTATTTCCACTAGAAGAATCTCAGAAAAATATTTCCAACGGTATATCACACTCCCGTAACCAGTTTCTGGATCAGAAGATATGATTGAAATGAATGAATGATTCTTGGTTATGCATGTTTTGAGGTCAGTTGCTACACACAATGACAAGTTTAGTACAAGATCAGTTTCTAAAATAATGGTAAGGAATTTTTAAAAAATGAAAGAGGTTTTTGTCCGTGACATACCATATAACAAAAACCTCCTTCCGTTTATGTATACGTATTACTATGTGGGAGATATACAGTGATATTTGGAGCCTACATTAAAACAACGCAAATTTTTCATATTTTTTACTGTTTTAGTCATTTTAGTGCGGTGTCATTTTACAACAGATGGAAAGTAATCTTGAAAAACCCAAAGAGTTTTTGTTAAACATGAGCGATATAAAAAAAAACCTCTTTGAGTTTATTCATAGGTTTTGTGAATTTGAATATGTGACTAGATCTTTATAGCTCATTTTGACATATTTAAGTTTTTAATGATTTTCTGTTTTAGAGATGATTTTGTGGCACAAATTTCGAGAAAATGGAAACAAATTTTCAAAATGTGAGAGATATTTTCTCCAAAATGACCTTATCTGCAAAGACCTCCATTTTTGTAACAGGTGCTATGGGTTAGGAGATACGAGTTCATCTTCAACACCTATTTTCATAAATTCGGTCCAAGTTTAATATAACTGATTCTATTTTTAAGAAAATGGTTGAGCTCAATTCCCTTAGTACAAGGATGAGAAAATGTTTATATTTTATGAATTTCATAGTGTATATGTTGGATTTTGGTAGCAGAGAGGTTTCTTGGCATTATGTAAAATTTTCCTGAATATCATTTTAGTAAAGCAGTTTTCTGCCCTTTGGACCTGGGATCCATCATGGTATTATTGTTCAGTACGTTTTTCATGTAAGTCACTTACACCTTATGTTTTTTCTACTTTGTTTCAGCATTATCTAAATGGTATGTTAGGAATTCATCCCTAATGATGCTCCTTTCATGATGATTTTGTTGTTAGTTGTAATGGTTGTCTTAGTAGAATTCATCCTTTGTTAGATGCTCTATTGAGAAACCTTGTTATTCTCTTTCATCTAAAGTTGTTGTTGCAAATCCATCCTTTGTTTGATGCCTAAAGGTTAGCGGGCTTTCTACCCTATGCTACTCACATTCACAGTCTTTATCTGGCTGAACATGGTACTTAATTTGCCCCAAGTTTGCCGGTAGAAACTAGCATCGACTCCATAGTCCAAAATCATCCTTTTTGTTGTTGTTTCGACCCAAAACTTTTCAAAAGAATCCCCGCACTCCATAGCTAGCCTAAGATTTTATTTATTGCAGCCACACTTTTTTGACAAGGAGAGATCCCTCTCCCAACCTGGTAGGGCTAGCTACCAGGTTAAGCGTGGTTTGATGTTACCCTAGACCTGCCTTCCTTCAGCTTGAGGTAGATTTAGGCACTAACACATGTCACTAGAATGGCATCCGATATAATCATCGGACATAGTAAGCCATGGGTGTCCCAAGATCAAGGGATTTCCTCCCACATGGTTCTTTGGCTAAGGCACAATAAAGTATGTGATGTATTCCCAAGAGTCTAGAGAAATGACCACATCATCCAACACCCCTTCTGACTTGATTTTAGATCTGTCTACTAGTTCAATCACAGTGCAAGTAGGATGAATATGGACCAATCCAAGTTGATCCATGGTTTTCTTCATCATAACATTAACGGTTGCCCCTAGGTCTATAAGTACATTGGAGACAAAAACATCACATATCTGAATAGAGATAACAGGGTTTTTGGGGTTGGTATATTTCTCCATGTGAATACACCCCATCATTAACTCTACTACTCTACCAACAAATTAAATGGTTTGAGGTTCTAATCTTCTCATTCCTAGCTTCTTCAAACATAGTTCCCTAATGATTTTTGTGCAAATGGGGATCTCTTTAATAGCTTGGAGAAAAGGTACCTTTATGAAATGGTTCCTAAGCTCAAAAGCCAAGCTAGACTCAAGAATGGGGTCTTTCTTCTCCACAACTAACCTCTCTATATAGGTAGGTCAGTTGGAAGAAGATGGAAAAGTTTCCTCGTCACCTTTCTCGTTGATAATCAGCATAGGATGGTTTTGATTTTCTAAGGTTACTTTCTTCCTGGATCTCAATTAGAGGTCATTGTCTCCAACTAGCATGGACTGATATCTGGATGAGGAAAGTGGGTTCATAGGATGGATCATCTATACCTCTTTGTTATTATGGATCGGTAAAGGTTGGGAAGGCAGCTGAGAAGGTCGAAATGGTGGAGGTAAAGGAAATGGTGGCATTGGCTGACTCAACTTAAGTAATGATGGTTGTGGCATTGGGTAAGGTGCATATGTAGGAGGGTATGACTGCATAGGTGCAAGATAGGAATGGTGTGAATGATATCAATGGTTTGGCCCTCTCCATCCTTATTGCCAAGATTAGGAGGGTTGTCCATAATGATATTGGTTCCCATTCTACCAATGTTGAGAGTGACTATTGTTAGGATAGGAATATGAATGTGCATTATAACCAAAAAAATGAGGTGGAGGTTCAGGTGCCATACCTGCAGTTAGTTGAAGCCAGTTTCTTCGTGCTCCCATAGCATGTAGTGATTCGGCTTCAAGTTTTCCTCCTTCAAATACAGCTTTCAGCCCAGGTATGGAGGGACATTTTTCCGTGGAATGGTTCTCTGTACAAATTGCACATTTATTAGTTTCTTTAATATTGAGAGGACATTCTCTTAAAAGATGCTTTCTTATAGATTTTGGACAAAAAAGAGACAATTACTCTTGTTCCTCTACATGTTTTTGCTAAAACTTCAAAGAGTCTTTGTTTACTAACAATATTCATTATTTCAATTTTCATATTGTCCATTTTGTTTTCTAATCCAATAATCATAGCATCAATAGAATTGGTTTTCTTATTTCTATTATGAATTCCTTTACTGGATCTATATTGGTTCCTCGAGAATATCTTGCACAAGTCACAGATTTGGTCAAAATATTTTTTAGCAATATCCCCTTGTCCTAACATATTTATATTATTCCTAGCATCATCAGTAAGCCCCCGTAAGAACAAGGTTCTAATGGTACTTAGATCAAATGTGTGTTTTGACCTTTGGAGGATGTACAGGAATCTCTCCATGTAGTCCTCTAGAGTCTCATCATCATTTTCCACAATAGTAAAGATTTCATCTTGAATATCTCTAGTCTTACAATATTCCTGATATTTTGACAAGAACACTCTCTTCATTTGTTCCCAAGAAGATATAGTGTTTCCTCCTAGTCCCATGATCCACCGAAGTGATGCATCCTTGAGGGTTGTAGGAAACAACTTTAACTTCTGGGCATTAGATGAATAATTGTAACTTCTACACAAAATATCAAACTCAAATAAGAAGCAGTCTGGATCTTCATGTACCTTACCATAGAAATGAGGAAGAGCTGATGGTGAAATATTTTTCATTTGTACTTGTGTACCAAGATCCACAATTGGGAATCCAAAGGTAGACTGTTCCTAATTTACCTGACTTTCGCCAGTTCCTTCTGCATGGTCTTCTTGATCTTCCATTGTTGTTCTTCAACATGAACCACTATCAATAGGCTGAGAAGGCTGACTATGGCTTCTAATAGTCCCCTTCTTCCCTTCATGGGCTGTGTCACACCTAGATCACTGCTGCTAGAGCCCACGTGGATTGTTCCTGCGTGATGCGTATGGGTTTGATTGGACTTTTTTCCTGCAAAAGAAGGCCCAGTATGAGATTCGATTTCATATTTATCATTATTTCTTTGGCCCCTAGTGGGCTTCAGACCCATACTTCTTCTAGGCATTCATTTCAAAAAATGACAAAACAAAATTCCAATAAAAATGTTGCAACTTAAAAATAATTAGACACCTATAAATCCTTCAAGAAAAGAGAAGTACACTGCAGAAAAAATAATAGCAGACTTACCCCTATTGCTAAAAACAAAAAATTATTGCCAATTCAAATCGCCTCACTGGTAATGGCGCCAAAATGTTGGGTGATGGAATTGTACTTAACCAAACTCCTCAACACTTAATTGTCAACCCAGGGGTTTCGTAAACTTACAAATGAAGCACATGAAATGCTAAAAGTGGTATGAAATTTTCCTATTCCTAATCCTACCTCTTAAATGAAATGTTGTAGAATCAGAAAGAAAACAATCTTAAAGCCAATTGACACCAAAAAAATTCTAGTGCTGGAATGTAAAAGAATAATTTGCAAGGAAATAAAGTAAAGGAACTTTCACACAACTGGAAGCAACTTAAATGCTAAAATGAAATACTATGTTTATCTTTAGTATAGATGGCTAACAGTTTAACAAGTGAGCCCTTGCAAGGATTTGTTTCTCAATTGATCTTCCTTCTACACCAAGAAACTTGTTCTTGTACCATTGCACTAGTGCAGGTAGATTACTTATGTGAAAAAGTATATTTTACCTTATTTACTGAAGAATTATGTATTTATGGAGGTGCTCTAAGCCTCAAGGCTTAGAGAACTCTGTTCCTATGACAAGAGACCAACCCTTGCACCGAGACAAAGCTTCCTTAACCAAAGTTTCCAACTTACTTTCGAAAGAATTAAAGGACGTGTTGAAAAGAATTGCAATTGCAAGCTAGATTTTGAGATAAATTACATGTGAAATAGAATTCTTTAATTAATTGAACTTTGCAATGAAAGTAAACTTCATAAAGAAAAAACAATTCAAAATAATCAAGCAACAATAAAAGTGATTTGAATGAATCAAATAACTTTCGGAAATTCACTTATAACGTTTCTGTTCCTTTTTCTTAAATCATAAAATGCAAGTATAAAGTATGGTGTTTGTAATAACATCATTCCTTAATTCATGTAAACATTCTTAGATCCTTAGAAGTATAACTCTTAACATTGAGAATGATTACTTGAATTAACAATACGTTTGCTTGCAGGAATAAATAAAAGTATAAACAGAAATAGGAATGTAACACTTGCTATAAAGTAAATGAATAAACCAAAGTGCAGGAAACTACATGCACTGGTATAGGAAGAATATTACTGCAGGACTTG
The DNA here is from genome assembly GCA_031772625.1 of Pinus tabuliformis. NCBI lineage: Eukaryota > Viridiplantae > Streptophyta > Pinopsida > Pinales > Pinaceae > Pinus > Pinus tabuliformis. Next base: position 377,803,276 of record CM062819.1, read on the forward strand.
AGCGGAAGAAAACTAAGACAAAAATTGTAGGAAAAGAATTGCAGGAAGGAAATTGAAAAAAAGCATTTGTAGGAAAGAAATTGCAAGAATGAAATAAACTTAATTAAACTTCCAAACTACGGATCCATTCACGCTTGACTATGAAATGAATTTAACTCAGAACATATGAGATAAACATAAGGGCAATCGAAGCCACGCAAATGAAAATGAATAAATCTTCACACAGACTTTTTAAATGGTGAAAGCAGAAGGGTAAATGAGCTGGATTGGCTGATCCCTAGCCAAACAACTCGTTTCCCATTTAGGAAACGAAATGGTTCAACATTTAATCATGCATGAAATAAAAATTAAACGCAACATGAAGAAAACATGGCACGTTCCTTGTATTAACTTGATTAGTAAATATACATGATGATGTGAGTCCATCACAGAACCGAGGGGGATACAAAATTACAAAGTAAATAAAATTACAACTCAGAGATTTCTAGCTTGGCTCTACCTATGGTCTACATTATATACAGGCTCTAGGCCTTAGCCATATTCTGCTAGTTACAATCATTTCCTATTCAATCCTTTCGGCCGAACGAACTAACAAACAACATTGCAAAACTGGCTAATGGTTATAATAAAACATGAACTTTGCTGGCCGTAGACCATATTCTTGCCAAGCATCCCTGACTATACGCCACCAATGTCCATGCTCAGATATTCTGCAACCAAACTAGGAGTCGTGGATCAAAAATTCCTGCGTGGAATATCACGAAGATCACAGAGCAACATCATTGGCATTACTGGAATCTGCCTGCACTAATCACGCTAAATAATGATTAACACTTAGTCCTTCAATTACATTTAGGAAAGTTAAACATAAGTTACAAGAGATACTAAAAGGTATGAAATATATGTAAAGTAATTACTAAAGCACTTAATAAAACTTAATTATGAAATACGAATTATATGTACGAATAGATGACTAACTTGGACTAATGAAAGAATGAGAGGGTTAAATAGAGATAAAACAGAGGTTAAGGCTTATGGGAATAGGTTAAAAATAGAGCAATTTGGGACACCAACACTGCTACAAAGGTTGACCTTGCGAGGACAAAGTTTGACAGGACTGCTGAAGAAATTATGTCTTTGGCTGCAAAGGTTGTTGCGATTGTTGCATAGGTTGACTTTGTGGTTGTAGAAATTCCCCTTACTACTACAAAGACTACCCTGGCTGCTAGAAAGGTTTCTCTTATTGCTGCGAAGGTTTTCCTCGTTGCTACAACAGTGTCTGGATAGTTCCTGGGGTGATACCCTGAGGGTATTGATAGTTATCGAATTGGATTTGGCCATATCTACCCGGCACAGTGGATTGTTGAGGCTGAACATAAGGCTCAGCTTGAGGAATGTAAGGAAGAATTACCATAGCTTGCGAACCATATGGGACATACGCTGGTTGGAATGGAACCTGAGCCATATACTACTACTATAATTGGATGTTACTTGACCCAGATGGACCAACAGGGTTAGGAATAGTGCCATAAAAGGGTTGATTCATTCCAACCATGTGAGTTTGTGGCCCACTCACACTGGCTTCGCTAGACATCATGGGAATATTCAGATCTTTGCCCCCGGATGATGGTAAAGTCTTTCCACTCACCAGAGTGGTAGAAGAACTGACGGAGACCTGACTTGAGATAGTAAGTTGGACCGGAAGAGTCAGTTGAAATGACAAAGCAGGTTGAGATGGAATGGTAGGTTGAACTGGAATTGAAGTGACTGTTGTTCGTACAATAAGTCGAGAGGCCATGTTCTAAATGAACAAACCTGAGGTAGGCATAGCGAGAGAAGACTAGATGGGATTCTGATACAATGATGAGGCACTAGTGTTCTTGAAACCAACTAAGCTAGAGAGGTATAACCATGTGGCAACATGGGCTCACTTAACTCAGGATAAGAGAGAGATGGGACTCTTCCTGTATAAGGGAAACCTTTCGGAGGGAACTCATATCCCTACTTATCATCTATGTGAGGAGTATGAGTAGCGGAAACTTCTGACTAACTCAAAGAGGAGACAGGGAGTTCAACTTCTCACTCCATAGGAAACAACTGATGATGTAGAGCTGAAGATGAAGGAGGAGACAACTCCAAAGGAACACCAGGCTGATCATACGGATTGTAAGGATGCTATGTAGATGTTACAATAGGATCAAACAATGGGTTCGATGGGTAAATAACTAGTCCTTGTAGACTTTTAGGAATTTGTGGACTCTAGGGAGTCTCGATAGGATTCTCAGAGGATTCAAGGCTAGATTCGTAAGGTGACCCAGTATCTAATGGAGGCAGACGAGATGACAAAGGTTGAATACCAGAACAATCCCAAGTTCAACACCTTGATCCTAAAGTGATAGTGGAAGTTAAGGGGAAGATTCTCCAGATGACCTTCCAGATGGAGGAGAGGAAGGGCAATGAGGAAAACCCGATGGTTCAGCCACGATGACTTTGCCTCAAACAAAAAGAGAAGAGGTATTAATTCCAAGGCTTCTTTAAAATATATTAAGGATATACTCACGATGTGGTCCAAAATAAAACTATCATTAATGTGATGTGATCATGGGAAAGAAAAATTTAAGACGCTGAAATAGATTGATGACTTTTCATGTTTTAAGAGTCAAGAACAAGGGAAATATGACTCTAGTCACTTTCATTTTGAACGAACTCAAAAGGAAAAGTGCTCGATGATCTTTTAAATTTAAAGAGTCAAAACGGCCAAAATGACTGCTTAGGATAATCTAGGCAAAAGGGATTACCAGGTAACCCTGAACTGCAAAATACCTCTCGAGAAACCAAAAAGTATGAGCAGGCAATCTCCCTGAATTTTGTGCTCGGTGTATCACATTTACAAGGAAGTAGACTTGGCTTCCTAGGGATAAAGGATTGAAAACCTAGTGGGGTCTCCCTTTATATATGCGATGGTAGGGGGAGGACAACTCCGTACTAGAGTTGACTAATGCTGAAGTGAATGACAACTGCTAGGTTTAAAGACGTTGGAACACGTTTCTAGCCTAGACCTCTAAATGAAAGTGTTTAGTTTCAAATGCACCTTAGGTTAATTGAATATATTTTGAAGGTTTATATTGAAATTGAGTCTCAATTTTTAGGGCTTATCGATGTCACCTAAAAAAGTCTTATGTGCAACTATATGGGAACAAACCCTTTCAATTCCATGAATTCTTACACTAATTGAGAGAACAAGAAACAATTAATGAAACAAACAAGCAACTGAAAGCAACATGACTCTTCACTACTTCGTTTTTCAAGACAAAACAATAAAAATTCTTTCCACTTCCTACTCTTCCTATCAGATGCAATTCAACTATTCCTTTTAACTGTAAAAGAAATTAATTTTATTCTAAATACCCATGATGATCTAATTCTATATTTCAATGATGATACTCAATGCAACATATCAATTAAACAAACTAGAATGATGTATTTTATTCAATGGAATTCCAGAATGAATCTTTCACATAAACATATCAATGAAAATTTTCAAACAACCAAACATCAATCATATGCAAATCATGATAAAAAGAACTCCTTTCAGACCAAATATGCCAATATTCAACTGAAACAAACTGAGCAATGTAATCTATGCTTAGAAAAGAGATGTTTAACAAGAGAAGAGAAAAGGAAACTTTTTCACTCGTTCAATTGAAAAGAGAGAAATACAGATGCAAGGACTAAAACATGAAATGCGTGAAGCAGCGAATCACCAACTTGATTTCATGAGCATATAAGAAAATGAACAAAAAATGACCTAGATGCCCTAGGAGCACAAAGCATCCAAAAACTCAGAAAATCAAGTAATGGAATCTCAAACCAATCAAGCAAACAAATCAATCTAACAAAGCATTCTAGTGAAGGAGAATAAAGGCAAACAAGCCAAGAAATAGAATCTATGCGGACAAGACACATTTGAAATGATGTAAGAGAAACCATGATTTTAACCTACAGGAATCGACCTTACATTCTAAATAGCAACAAGCACTGCAAGGGGATGTGGCACGACTATTCAAGAGGAACTCACTCTGGTCGGCGCTACTGTTAGAAAAATAGAAGCGTTGATTGAGGGATTCAAAGAAAAAACAAAAAATTTCCACAAACCAAAACCAGACCTGTCACTCCAAATTCAAGAATCAGAGAAGTAGATGATGTGAGGTACATATTACAAAAGAGAAAGAGTGATACAAGAAAAGTCGTCACAAATCATGAAATGAAAAACAATCCAAACAGAGGGATGGCTCCCAAGTGGAGTTGCCAATTTGTGGAGTAGGAAGATTCTCTCTGCAAATAGAGACAATCCCTCTAGCCCAGGGGAGAGGGTCTGGCTACAAACAAGACAATCTAGCATAAGTTCCCTTATATTGAGAATGGATAAGATCCTACCTCTTGTATCGCTTATCCTAGTTTGATGAAGTCCTTGTGTCTTTGCTCCAACGATCAACTCCTTAATGTCAATCAAGCACCTGAAACAAATAGACAAGAATCCAAAGCACACATGATATCATACAATAGATTGAACCTACTTAAGAGGCTAAGGAGTCTTAAGCTACGAAATACCATATACGATTGATATAGGAAACAAAATACCAGTTGTATTATTATGAGAAAAAGGAAAGTACAACCTTCGCCTTAGTGTTGCAGGTTTCCTTCGACGTGTCTAGGTTCCAGCAACATTGTTAGCATATCATGATTCTCCTCAAACAATAGAAGTTCAAGGCTTCTTCCTCTTTGCTCCAAACCAAAAAAACTACAAACTTATTCTCCCTTTACAATCATAAACTAGAAGGATAAGGCTATCAAGAATTGTCTTAGGTATCAATATTTTGAAGATTATTCCATCCCTTTCATTAGCTAGCTAAGGTTGGAGAAGGAGTAGTTTATATATCTTAAGAGAGGGGATATGGATCCTCTTATGATGGGAGAGGTCTTATCCCTTTTGGTTTGTTCCATTTTAATAGGGAAAAGGATCCCAAACAGTTTCTCTCGGCTCTAGATCGACTAACCATTTACCAGACTTCTGTTCACGAAGATTCTAGACCTGCAAGCTTCGATTCCATTTTCAAAAGCTTTCCAAAAAAGGATTAGTGCAGGTAATGGATGGATACCAGTGTTGATTGGCACTAGGCTCAGTGTTGGACTCTGCAAATTTGTGCAGGGAAGAAACTGAGGGATGGGTCTAGCCTTTAAAATTGAGTTTGAAGGAATATTCTCTGGAAATGATGTAAGGGGAAAATGTTCTAAAGATGAAGAGTGATATAAAGACATGTTCTTAACGATATGAAAACACATGAGGTTCACCATAGAGGTCCTCCAGGATCGAGCAATGGGGAGTATAGGGACAGTGACAAAATTTTGTGCAGCAAGGCTCCGAAACGAAGCTAAGGAAAAATTTTGGAGAGTGGTTGTAGCCACTACAACACACCAGTCATATAAGAATCAAGCCTAGTTATCACCCAGAACTCACCAACCTATTGGAAATTTATGTACTACGGAAACTCACCATTGGATAGTCCTCGTCCTAAATTTAAAGGTTGTTGCAACAAATTCCTTATTTGTTTTTACTGTCTATTTCTGTTGATAAATTCAAGGAGGAGTTTCTTTTACTTTCTTTTATATTAAGACTATAAATATCCCTCTTAGAGATGGAGATAGGGGTTATAAATTTTTAGAAGAAGTAACTTGAAATTGCTCTATTGTAGTTTAATTTTTTCTTAATATAAGGTTGAACCACTTGTAGTTCAAGAAAGAGCATATTTGTAGTTTCTCAGGTACTACTATCCAGTGTTTTTGTTATTTTGGTTCGAAAGGAATTTTTCATTATTATTGTTAATATATATGTGTGTGTTTGTGCGTGTGTTTTAGTCAACCTTTCATTATTATTATTTATATGATTGGTTAAACTTAATGCTATATTGTGATAAATGAAATTTTTATCATAGGTCATACTTTAATAAAATTAATTATATTTGATTGGATTAATATTGTAATTGTATAATGATCTAAATTATTGTGTTTATTATGACATCTGTTTAGTAAATATTTTATATGCTTACTCAGGTGTTATAATAGGTTATAGTGATTTAAAGTAGGTTAGAAGACTATATAACTTTGCTTCATAAATATATTATACCCATCATTCATCCCATTCCAGATATTTCTAATTAAGGGAAACTGGTTCCATATTTCGAGTCAGAGTGACCACTCCAAATGGAAAATGGTCTAATTAGGGCCTTGTTGTGGTGAAAACACAACCCCCCATTATTGACTTGCTCAACTCAAATAATGGGGACCCTTTCTATAAAATTTTGGCTAAATACCTTTTTGGATTTTTATTTAGTTGATTGCCCTACGGTTTTGTTAATTTTTTATTTTCTTTGGATTATTGTTTTGATTGCTTTGTTAGAATCGATTTTTTATAAGCTTCTCATTGATGCTTGTTTCGCCTCATTTAGTCAACTCGTTTGAAAATGGCACTCCTTTGAAAGTCTGATTATTTATGTAGCCTCGGTTAAAAATGCATAAAATGTACAATATTGCATTTTGTAAATAAATTAGTTCAATAACGCATTCATTTTAAATATTAACGCATAGCAGGTTTTTACTAACATTTTTTCTATTTTTAGTTATGCAGCCAAATCATTAATTATCAGGATTTTAAGAAATTCACTCCAATTTCCAAATCAAATCCTAATCTCAAAAACCCAAACATTCAAGTGGTTGTAGTTTATTTTTAATTATTTTTCAAGTGGCTGTAGTTTAGATAATTTCACAACTTAACTAAATCTCATTAAAATAAAATCAAAATAAAAAATAATATTAAATCTTAATTTAATTAAATTTAATTAATATATAATTAATTTAATTAAATTAAAATTTAATATAAAAAAAAATAATACATAAAATAAATTTTAATCGCATCGGAGATTTTGTTCGGAACATATTTTAAACAATCCCGACACTACACTCCCCCGACTCTCCGATTGCGAAAAGTCAGGTCTCCCGATTGCTGATTGCATCGGAGCCTTCATACGAAGCAAGTTAACCATCCTCTCAAGTCTCCCGATCGCCAATTCTCAAAAAGGACTCAAGCGCATTAACTTAAGTTTTATTACTCCTTTAGTTTTTAAGTTTTAAACTCATTCATATGAATGAGTTAAAAGGAAATGGACTAATGGGCGTAGTATTAATATAATATTATAAATAATATTTAATATTAAAATTAATATTCTATAATAATAAATTTTATATTAATTAATTTAATTAATATATAAAATTTAATTAAATTAATTAAATTAAAATTTAATTATTACTTAGTTTAATTAGTTATAAATAGTTAATTAATTAGTTAGATTAATTAATAATGTTTTATTAATTAATTAGTTTAGTTCATAATTAATAATTAAATTAGAATTCTAATTTAGAATTAGATTTTTAATTAAAATTCTGATTTTTAGCCCAGTAATAGAATTTTCAAGATTTATGCCAGATTTGATCCATTAACTTTGGAGGTTCATAGATTGAGTTATACTTGGCCAAATGAGGCCCAGGACGGCTCATTGGAAAGATAAAATCAAGGAGAATATTTCTGAGGAGATTTCACTAACAGATTTGGTCATTTATTGGGTCAAAAATTAGGCAGAAGATCAAGCTCCGAATTTTGAAAACAAAATCAATTTTCTGAGTTTTATTTTCATTGGTCCAAGCCTCTTCTAATTGCAGATTCACTCGTCAATGATATTCTTGGCCAATTAAATCATCCCAGGCATCAATAGAGAACTTATATTTTATAGAATTTGATTGGATTTGATTTAAATGCCAGCAATGCCATTTTGATTTTATTGTTGCATTTTAATTCATTTTGATTTCTTCTTGCAGGAAAACAGTAAAAGAGATATGGAGAAAATGATCTCAATCAATGAGAATGCTCCAGCAATTGAAGATTTGAATTTTTGAGCAAATAAAATTGGATTTGGCAGATCTCTCTTCAATAAACTCTCCTCTCCAAAATTCCTTTGCAAATAGTATAAATAATAGATTGCAGAATGTAATAAGGGGCTGCTCTCCTCTACAATGCTAGACTTCTAAAAGCACTACTGTAATAGGAATTTAGAGTTGTAGGAGAGAGGAGAGAAAATCGTAGCTCTGGGGATTATTGAGGATTTTTCTTTTGTATCTTGAATTATGTATGAGGGGCAGAGTTTGCACTATTGTGGCTCTAGTTTTGAAGACAGAAGTTCAAGCAATGTAAAGGACTGTTGGAGACCAAGGTCAGAGAAATGGATGCAATAAATTGGTATTTTTAATACTACTGTTTCAAATATCAGTTTCATTTTTATGGTAACAGGAATGTCTCATTTTATTCATGTTGGCGCACTATTGTCAATATGGGTAATTTGTCTCAATCTTGTTATTATGTATCTCTGTTCTTATGAATTAAAATCTGATTTCTGAGTAACTATTTACTCAGAAATCTGTCTTATAAAACTAATTTATTTGAATGGTAATGTGTTGTGAACTATTTCCACATATTATCGTTTAATTATTGGATTTACTGATTTGATAAGCAATATCATTTATGTGAACTACTTCATGAGTGTTGTTGGTTTATTATTTCAGTTAAGAGGTGTCAATAGGATGTGTTTTGGTAACCATAATATCAGTTAATTGAACTACTTCATTAACTTGATATTCATTATAAACAAGACATATTTAAATCCCAATACTTTAATTATCTTGCTCTTAGTTGGGTTAGATCTATATCTGCCTAATTACGATAGGATTAAAATTAGTTTATTTTGCTTGCATCATAGAATAAGCTTGCATTTAGAGTAAATTCTACATTCTTTTAAGTCCTCTTCTCAAAGAGGAAAAATTTTAGTTGTGGCTTGGCTGAACCCAAATCAGCTTAAGGGTCATCATCTTGCCTGATCATCAAGAAGAAGTGATCTGATATCCCTATCTATTGGTAATTAAAAATAAATTATAAACCAATAGCAATAGGGAGAAGGTAACTGGACCTAGTTAAACCAGTTTAGAGCCACCACACCAAACGGAAAAGGAGCTGCTTTAAGGTCCGGACCGTGTGGTTATCCCCCAATGTTGTTGCAGCGATTTTCGAGGCATCAACATTTTTGGCGCTAGAAGGAGGGCCTGAGACTTTTTTTCTATTGGAGTTTTTTCAATTTTAACATTTTGTTTAAATCACGATGGATCCTCTTAAACTTCCAATTTGGAGTTGTATCCATGGATGGGCATCTTCCAATACTCCACCCGAAGTGGTAAGACTCTTGTCTCAAGTAAAGTTCAATGGTAAGAGAAATTATTCTGCTCTTAATCATGTCTTTCAATTTATTCAAAATGTTTCAAATTATGATTTTTAAGGAATTGATGAAGGCATCTTATGCAGAAGTTTTACTCTCACATTTGCAGCAAAAGCCAGAAACTGGTGTAGAACTCTTCCAGTTGCCTCAATCCACAGCTGGGATCAATTTGTTACAATTTTCATTTGTAAATTTGACGACTATGATTATGAACAGGTATGTGATGAAATTGAATATCTATGAAGGTTTGAAAATGAGTCTGTTAATGATTTTAATATTCGATTTCACTTGAATTGTTTAAGATTTAAAGTTGAAGATAAACCTACGAAAGAAAAATCTATAGATTGGTTTGAATATATTAGTTCTCTTCCACCCATTCCTAATCCATATGAAATTAATTCAAGCTTTGCCCCATCCCCTCCCAATATAAATGAAAATTCCAATTTGGATGTGCAAATAAATTGTGATGAAATGGTTTCACAAAGCTTGGAAAATATTTCCATTCAAATGCAAGAAGACAACAGCAGCAATTTTGGAGAAAAAGTCGCCTTGAAATCTGAAAGCTACTTTGAATTAAATTCAGAAAATCAAATCGCAAATCAGCAAGTACAAGCAGCAATCAAAGTAAATAATAAAATGCAGACTGTTGTACAAATTTCTGAATTTTTCCATGATGAACAAATGCCGAAATCAGAACAGCGAAGCAGCATTCTTCAAGAAAGCATGAGCACAGAAAGGAATGATTTAGAATCTGAAATTTACAATGAGCATAATGCACAAGAGTTCTCAAACAGAGACAGTTTTAAATGCATTGTTTCAGGTTCACATTTTTCCCTTTATCCTGATATTTTTAATGATGGTAATTTCCCCTCTTGGTATTAATGATATTTCAGAAATTAAAGAGGATGATTTAAATGAATTGCCAATAAATTTTTATCAAGATAGAGAAGCAATGATTGATCATTCTTTTGCCATTAATGAATATGAAATTCTTGTTCCTCCTGGTTTGGATATATTGGATGGGATAGAAGGGAATTCTAGAGAATCTTGTGAGGTCATTTATGATAATTACTCTGATATTGAGGATGTTGATTTCTATTCATCTCAAGAGAATCCTCATGATCAAATTCAAATAACATCTATGAATGAGGAACGTTTCAATGTAGAAATTATTCCAACCTATCCTCATTTTAGAGTAGCAAATTATCTTCATGATTTCACTATTCAAGAAAACATTCCAATTTATGATTCATATCATGATCAAACTCTCATTCCTACTCATAATCATAATTCGTTTTCTAATTCACAAGTTGGAATTCAAAATTATTCAAATTCCATAATTTTGGCCAATCCTTGTGAAAATGAAATCATTTCAAAACGATCCCAATTGTGCTGTAACATTAGTTGTAAAAATAGTGATTTCATTTTATTTTTATTTCCTCACTTATTTTGTATAAAATCAGATTTAATTTCAGATTTAATTTTTCAAATTTTTCACACTTTTCGCTGGCATATTGAACACTTTATTATCAAACACTCAATTGATGAATTGCCTTATTGCGAAATTGAAGTTTCATGTTATAACCATGAACATAGAAAATTGTTAACATATCAATGTCAATCGATGTTCATTGCTTATCAAAAGCTTCTATCTTCTCAAAGGCAATATCAACGAAAGAATGTATTTTTACAATCTGGCCAACAATCCAATTTAATTAATAATTTTCCATTTTATTTGAAAGACTTCCATCCCTTTTTCATTAACCCATTTGAAAAATATTTGGAAATTTTTCCCTCAAAGAAGATTGTCAATAAGTTAATATTTGTACATAACACTAACAATTTTTTTCAGGCCAAAGAATCTAAAAATTCATCTTCACAATCTGGTCTATTATCTCTTCCTTTGAACATTTCTCAAATTTTAATAGAGATCCATCCAGATTTCTATGATCCAATTGGTATTCAATTGGAAAGGAAAATTCAAGAGAAAGAGATTTTAAATAAGTTACTAACAATAACAATAACTGTACATTCTGATTTCATATTTATTTTCCTTAGTTTAGTTAGATTTGTATTTTTATTACTAACATTTGAACTGTACATATGTGCGGGAATAAAAGTGAGAAAATGGCTACACTGGAAATATGACTATACCTAGTCATTTTCATGTATATGGTTAGAATAGAACTAGAATTAATTTAGTTAGCTTGTTTTGTATAGTTAATTTGCTTTTAATAGTTTTGTAGATTAAAAAATAAAACAAAGCAATTAGCCTTCTCATGCATGTTCACTGAAACATTTTCTCCTTATCAGAAAGTTTTAATTCTTGCTTGCCTTTTAAAATTTCTTGCAACAATACCTCAACTCCGCTTATTTTGAATAATGTCTTGATTAAATTCAATTAAGGTTGCACTTGGCATCGATCGCCTCAAAGCCACTTTTCTTCATTTTGATATTTCCTTCTAAGATTTTCTTTTGGAATTTATATGATAAAGGTTGAGGATATAAGAGCTTCATGATCTCATTATCCCATGAAATGTATGACTGTCTATGATAAGCTTAATTCTGACTCAATCATTAGTAGTCAGTCTAATCTTTTGCGGTAATCATATGAAATTCATATTCCTCGGAATTTGTTAAGGATGTCCATTCTACTGTGTGCACACCTTCAAATCTGTTTTGATATTTTTCCACAATTAGTGGCTTTATCCCATTCTGATCTTTAGTTTATTATTTGATGCTACAAAACGCATCATATTCATTTACTAAAGGCATTATTGAACAGTCGCTATAACAATACGGATTCTTCTCAAGTTATTCAGAATAAGCAGAGATAATAAATTGTTGTTTCAATTCAAAAGGGAAGCCTATTTTTATATTTATTTCTGGTAAATTTTATATTTCCTGAACATGAATAAACAGATTTTATTTAGGTTGATTGCACACTTAGATTTAGAATAAATAATGAGATGATTTTAAACGAAGGAAAAAATTTGATAAATCAAAGGAAGAATTTTAAGATTTATGAGGTAAAATCTGCAGACAATTTCGTTCCACGTACGCATTTACAAGTTTGTTCTCATCTCTTATTAGTTTCTCTTTTCCTTAGTTTATTTTTGGTTCGTGTTTTGTTTTATTTACAGGTTTTCATTTCTTTTCAAAACATGAAGTAAGCAGTAAACCCATTTCAAATTTGCAACATGTTCAGGGAAATTTTATTTTTGATTCATTAGAATTTAAGCATTTTTTTTAACTTTGCTTTTATTCACTTAGAAAACCCAATTGAAATTTCAAGGAATATCATAAGACTATTTGCATCATAAGATTTCATCGGAAGTAGTTCTTAGCATTTCTTTTGATAGCAAATTGTTCATCAAAGACCTCCGATGTATTATCTTACTCATATACCATATCTCATTTCGCATATCGGAACTTTGCAGTTGAAGTATACTTCCATTATCGTGAATCGTCGATCTTTGATAATCAACTTTACCGATATTGCGATGAGCACATAATTCTGGACCTGATAAGAAATTCAAATCAAGTTTAAGAAATATCGTGTCCGTTTAATCGCAATAATGGTAGGAGCATAACTTTAAAAGGGTCGATGTCTCGGATCCGATATGTTATTAAAATCCCATCATAAAAAGTTATCGGGTCCGCTCTTCATCGCATATCGGCGTATTGAGAATTGTTACATCGGGTGTTTAAGATTGCCGATCGCCAATTAGTTACGTCATTCATCACATCGCTAATATCGAAATCGCTTCCTTGCATTTTTATTTATGGCCATATCACTATTCCAAATTTGCAATGCACAATGTGAAATGTGCAAAATACAAATCACAAGATGTGATGTGCGATATAAGAATCGCAGCATGACTGTCCCCGATTCGCAATATAACAGCTCTTCAATAGTGTGATCACTACATCTCATCACACATATTTTCTTCGCATATCTGCGATTTGATATTTCAACTACTGATGCAATAGCTTCCAATGCATGCCTTTAAGCCATTAACATTTAATCGATATATGGCATAGCAACAAAAATGAAGTCTTGCAGATTAAAATTGAAGCATGGCGAAGAAACATGTTATGTGAATCATCTGATACAGCGATGTGTTATTTTAAAAGCGAGCTTGGGTAACCACTATGGTAAGAAAGCAATTAATGACAAATTTGTAGCACACAAAAATCATTTCAATTTCTCATACAATTTAGTTTTAAATATATAATTCCATAATTAAAAATGGAATTCAAGACCTTTCTATCTTCATATTTAAATTTTATTATCTTCGATTTGGTCTTGATTCTAGACAATTTATAAAATCATGGAATTTATATGAAACTAATAATATTTTGAGAAACATTCGTTATTGCAAATTCTCATTCTCATTTCTAATGCATTTCTTTTAATTTCAATTCCCTTGAGCACTAAGCATTCCATTTTTACATTTGACTGCTTGCTTTAGTGTAAATAAAATAAATAATGATTTTGGGTTATAGGATTTTAGTTAGTTTGACTTCTTCATGTTTTTAATGATAATTAAAATAAGAAGTCAGCTAGTTTGGAGAAACTAATACATTTCAGGTAAGATCAAAAGCAATTATCCAATGGTAAGATTCATGTGCCCACTTTCATTAATTTCCATTTCATTAATTTAGTTTCAGTTTTTTTTTCTGATATTTAAATCTGTTTTGCAGCTCTTCATAAAAAGCTCCCAACCTTCTGCCCGATCATATTTTCAAAGTCCTATACTCTTCTCTGGGCTTATTTACAAGAAGCAGCGATAATCTTCATTGAAACAGCTACACCAGGAAGTTTCTGAACCTTTAATTTGTTTCTTTAAGCATTCCTTTTACTAGAAAATGATTAAGATGATGCTTTGAAACAAGAAGATTAATATCAGACGAAAAGTTTTCATTGTGGCTAAATTTTATCGTCACTACTATCCAAAAAAGTCGAAAACACTTACAACCCTGCAAGGTATGATTTTTCTAAATCTCAACATAAGAAGGAATCATTACATGATTATTTTCTTTTTCTTCATATTGTTGAAGAGATTAGTATAAACATTCTTATTTGAGTTTATGTTTTGAAACTTGGATTTTCCTTCATTTTTCCCATTTCTTTATTTTAATTTTGTTTGCTGATTTCTTTTCTCACTTTAGCATAAGAATTATTTTCCCTAGGATTTCAATTTTGATTTTGGTGACTTTGCCATTATTTATATGGAAGGCCTACTTGTTACCTAACAATGGTCAGCATACATGGAGAAAAATTGTTAATAGTCACCTATTAGCTTTTTCTTAAATCTCTTAGTGAAGTTTGATTTTCTTATTATAAAGGTAGACATACTTAAGGAAGAGATTACCAATCAAGAGAAGTTGGCAAAGTATCATAAAATCTGAAAATTTCTTTTTCATCAAATTGTAATCATTTTGAGATTTCAAAATTTCATTAGGATCTTTCAAAGTTCTATTATCAGTCAAGAAAAGTTATTTTTAACCAAGTAAAGACACGTTACAGCAAAGCACCTTTAACTCTGAAATTTTCATTCTTAACTCTTAAGGAGTCAATGATTCTCCTTGTCCCAAAGAGTCTTATTTTTCTAGAGTATAATCCAGAAATATATTTAAACTTAAAAGATAAGAGGTCTCATCATGAGCCTGCTTACCATGATCATAGGGGAAAAATAGGCTGACATTACCAACACTGCTAAACAAACCAGGGTAATGGCTTATGATTGCAAACAATTATAAGACAAGGGGTCTCATCACGAGCCAGCTTGTTCGGTCTAATTATAACCAGTGAATGGCATTGTCAACTATCTGGCTACCAAACCAGGACAATGACTTTTAAGAACAAAAAAAATAAAAATAAAATAAATAAAATAAAAAAAGAAAATAAACATATAAATGGATTTATCTCTAGATCAATAATTCTTAAATAGATGGGATTCTGAATCATTGATGATTAAAAGGTAACCCTGTCAAGACTATAAATGTTTGCTGGTAGCAGTGGCTCTACCCATGAAAAATGAGTATATTTTAAAAGCTAAGCTGTAAAGTGACCCCTGCTTTATCTCCACAACTAATTAAGGACTGATATAGAGTTTTGAAATATTTTAATTTATGAGAAGTTTTAAGGAAAATTACAGTTAGATGATTCTTGTTTTTATTCAGATTAATGAACCTAGTCAAGCATTCCAAAAAATAATTTTCTCTTCTTTAATTATTTTTACTTTAATTTTAGGAAAATCTCATTCATATCAAAGAGAGATAACTGGTTCTTCTCCCGTGTGTCGCCATTGTTGTGGTGAAAACACAACCCCCCCATTATTGACTTGCTCAACTCAAATAATGGGGACCCTTTCTATAAAATTTTGGCTAAATACCTTTTTGGATTTTTATTTAGTTGATTGCCCTACGCTTTTGTTAATTTCTTATTTTCTTTGGATTATTTTTTTGATTGCTTTGTTAGAATCAATTTTTTATAAGCTTCCCATTGACGCTTGTTTCGCCTCATTTGGTCAACTGGTTTGAAAATGGCACTCCTTTGAAAGTCTGATTATTTATGTAGCCTGGGTTAAAAATGCATAAAATGTACAATATTGCATTTGGTAAATAAATTAGTTCAATAACGCATTCATTTTAAATATTAACCCATAGCAAGTTTTTACTAACATTTTTTCCATTTTTAGTTATGCAGCCAAATCATTAATTATTAGGATTTGAAGAAATTCACTCCAATTTCCAAATCAAATCGTAATCTCGAAAACCCAAACATTCAAGTGGTTGTAGTTTATTTTTATTATTTTTAATTATTTTTCAAGTGACTGTAGTTTAGTTAATTTCACAACATAACTAAATCTCATTAAAATAAAATCAAAATAAAAAATAATATTAAATCTTAATTTAATTAAATTTAATTAATATATAATTAATTTAATTAAATTAAAATTTAATATATATAAAATAAATTTTAATCGCATCGGAGGTTTTGTTCGGAACATATTTTAAACAATCTCGACACCACACTCCCCCGACTCTCCGATTGCGAAAAGTCAAGTCTCCCGATCGCTGATCGCATCGGAGCCTTCATACGAAGCAAGTTTAACCATCCTCTCAAGTCTCCCGATCGCCGATTCTCAAAAAGGACTCAAGCGCATTAACCTAAGTTTTATTACTCCTTTAGTTTTTAAGTTTTAAACTCATTCGTATGAATGAGTTAAAAGGAAATGGACTAATGGGGTAGTATTAATATAATATTATAAATAATATTTAATATTAAAATTAATATTTTATAATAATAAATTTAATATTAATTAATTTAATTAATATATAAAATTTAATTAAATTAATTAATTTTTTTTTCTCGGTAAAAACTAAGTCTATTAAGAAAAAATATAGTACAACCAGAAGTTACATCCAAGAGAAGCAAGAACATAGGCCGCCGGAAAGGATGGGCTATCCACCTCGACTCCTAGAAGAAGAGAGAAGAGAGAAGAACATAGCAATAGGTAACTGGAAGAACAAAATAGCAAAAGCCAAGCATAGGATTCTACCCAACATGGGAAGAGTCAACTATGCAGCATTTTTTCCCTTTCTTTTTGCCAACTTTGACCCATTCAGGAGGGGACTGCTGAGCTGGCATGATTTGCAAACTGAGCTGGGCAGAGTGAGAGCTTTCCTTGTCTGAATCCGAGGTAGAGGATTCATGATTTCTTTTCTGGGAAGTTGGTTGGACTGACAAATTCTCAGGCTCAGCCGAGGGCGGATTCTGTGCCCTCATTGCTGCCTCTCCTTCCTCATTCTCCTCCTCTTCATCTGAGTTGAAATCAAAATCGTCCATGGGCGGAGGGTCATGCGGCTTCCAGCTCTTGGATTTCTTTTTGGCTTTCTTCTTTTGGGTGGGAATTGAAGGACAGGAGCTCTGTAGATGCCCTGTATGGTGGCAGTTGCGGTAGCGGAAAGCTGTGTTTTCGTAATCCAGGTTCTGAGTCCAATGGAAGTCTCCAATTTTGATATTGATCTTGTCAGGGAGACCTTTGCTAATGTCTATTTCTGCGCAGATTCTGGCATAGGTATATAGACCCTTTTCCCCTCTAGAAGTGTCTGTGTCTAGGAGGCGGCCTAGAGAGTTGCCGATCCCTTGGAATACAGCGAAGTGCCATAGATTCGCCGGGAGATTAGGAAGTCTGACCCAGATGGGGAGCTTGGTGATGATTGCTGTGGATGGATCGAAATCTGGGAACCAAGGGGTGAGGAATAAACCTGCTGAGCCCCAAAACCATGGTCCTGCTTTTAAGGCCTTCTGGTAGTCCTCCTCAAAAGCAAACACTGTGATGAAAAAGCCCTTTGAGCATAACAGAACCTTACAATTATTGGTCCAGTTAGAGT
The DNA here is from genome assembly GCA_031772625.1 of Pinus tabuliformis. Classification (NCBI taxonomy): domain Eukaryota; kingdom Viridiplantae; phylum Streptophyta; class Pinopsida; order Pinales; family Pinaceae; genus Pinus; species Pinus tabuliformis. Next base: position 377,821,056 of record CM062819.1, read on the forward strand.
GAATCCACTGGTAGAGATCTGCTGTGCGTGGCCATAGCCCATTGAACCTGCAAATGATGCCATGCTCTGCAAACTTTTGGGTTTGCTCATCCAGCGTTGGGTGTGTTATTTCAATGGAGGGGGTTTCCTCCAGTTTGTCCACCAGAAAAGGTTTGGGAGCCTGTGCTGGTGGAACTGGTTCCTCCTTCTTATGTGCATGGAGGACATCTTTGTATGAAAATGCCTTGGCTGAAGAAGACTGTCCTGCAGCTCCCCCTCTCAAACGAAGGGCAAGAATAATGGAGGAATTTCTCTTAATGTTGTAAAAAGAAAGGGGGTAGAGATCCTCGAGTTGTTTACCTTCGTGTAGGAGTCGTTGAGCTGCAGATGGAATCCCCAGCTTGTGTTCCAGTGTGTGTTTGAGGTTCTGAACTAAATCCGATGAGCTCACCCACTGTAGCCGGGTTTTGCCTGAGATGAGCTTGATTTGGATCTGAAATGAGGCAGAGAGGTCAGAGATTCGCATTCCCCTGCAGATTTGAGAAGCCGCGTGTTCTTCCAGAGTGGAATGTGTTCTTCTGAGGATCCCCGCATGAGGAGAACCAGAAAAGAAATCTGCGAGTTCGCTTCTGTCTGATGCGTATTCAAACTGAAGGGGGCGGCGGGGGTGCGTGAGTCAACATTCGAGGGCCAAGAGCTGGCAGCCCCAAAGTCCCAAGCAGAGAAGTTAAGAGTGTTGGGGGCACGCAGAGGAGACTGGAGGGCGAGCCATTCTCTGATGTCTGAGAAAACCCTCGTTCCAGAACTGTAGCGCATCTTACCCTCAATTTCGAGGTCGAGCAGGAGCCTAAGAACGGCCGAGGGTCGGGGGCCGAGAGCGATCGATGGCCTGGAGGCGGCGGCAGATCTGCTGTAGATCCTCGGGGGAACCTGCAATCCGAGTTTAAAGCTTTCTTTGCCCTTATTCTCCAGGCCAGGCCCAAGCCCGAAAGCTGCCGAAGGCAGGGAGCCGAGAGCGGCCAGCGGCATGGGGGCTGCGGTTGGATTGCTAGGGTTTCTTCTAGCCATCGGAACTCTCCTTCCAAAGCTCTGAACCAATATTCTTCGTCGTTGTATTAAATTAATTAATTTAAAAGTTAATTATGATTTAAATTAATTAGTTATAAATAGTTAATTAATTAGTTAGATTAATTAATAATGTTTTATTAATTAATTAGATTAGTTCATAATTAATAATTAAATTAGAATTCTAATTTAGCATTAGATTTTTAATTAAAATTCTGATTTTTAGCCCAGTAATAGAATTGTCAAGATTTATGCGAGATTTGATCCATTAACTTTGGAGGTTCATAGATTGAGTTATACTTGGCCAAATGAGGCCCAGGACGGCTCATTGGAAAGATAAAATCAAGGAGAATATTTCTGAGGATATTTCATTAACAAATTTGGTAATTTATTGGGTCAAAAATTAGGCAAAAGATCAAGCTCCGAATTTTGAAAACAAAATCAATTTTCTGAGTTTTATTTTCATTGGTCCAGGCCTCTTCTAATTGCAGATTCACTCGTCAATGATATTCATGGCCAACTAAATCATCCCAGGCATCAATAGAGAACTTATATTTTATAGAATTTGATTGGATTTGATTTAAATGCCAGCAATGTCATTTTGATTTTATTGTTGCATTTTAATTCATTTTGATTTATTCTTGTAGGAAAACAGTAAAAGAGATATGGAGAAAATGATCGCAATCAATGAGAATGCTCCAGCAATTGAAGATTTGAATTTTTGAGCAAATAAAATTGGATTTGGCAGATCTCTCTTCAATAAACTCTCCTCTCCAAAATTCCTTTGCAAATAGTATAAATAATAGATTGCAGAATGTAATAAGGGGTTGCTCTCCTCTGCAATTCTAGACTTCTAAAAGCACTACTGTAATAGGAATTTAGAGTTGTAGGAGAGAGGAGAGAAAATCTCAGATCTGGGGATTATTGAGGATTTTTCCTTTGTATCTTGAATTATGTATGAGGGGCAGAGTTTGCACTATTGTGGCTCTAGTTTTGAAGACAGAAGTTCAAGCAATGTAAAGGACTGTTGGAGACCAAGATCAGAGAAATGGATGCAATAAATTGGTATTTTTAATACTACTGTTTCAAATATCAGTTTCATTTTTATGGTAACAGGAATGTCTCATTTTATTCATGTTTGTGCACTATTGTCAATATGGGTAATTTGTCTCAATCTTGTTATTATGTATCTTTGTTTTTATGAATTAATTTCTAATTTCCGAGTAACTATTTACTCATAAATCTGTCTTATAAAACTAATTTATTGAATGGTAATGTGTTGTGAACTATTTCCACATATTATCATTTAATTATTGGATTTACTGATTTGATAAGCAATATCATTTATGTGAACTACTTCATGAGTGTTGTTGGTTTATTATTTCAGTTAAGAGGTGTCAATAGGATGTGTTTTGGTAACCATAATATCAGTTAATTGAACTAATTCATTAACTTGATATTCATTATAAACAAGACATATTTAAATCCCAATACTTTAATTATCTTGCTCTTAGTTGGGTTAGATCTATATCTGCCTAATTAAGATAGGATTAAAATTAGTTTCTTTTGCTTGCATCATAGAATAAGCTTGCATTTAGAGTAAATTCTACATTCTTTTAAGTCCTCTTCTCAAAGAGGCAAAACTTTAGTTGTGGCTTGGCTGAACCCAAATCAGCTTAAGGGTCATCCTCTTTCCTGATTAGCAAGAAAAAGTGATCTGATATCCCTGTCTATTCGTAATTAAAAATAAATTATAAACCAATAGCAATAGGGAGAAGGTAACTGGACCTAGTTAAACCAGTCGGAGCCAGCACACCAAACAGAAAAGGAGCTGTTTTAAGGTCCGGACCGGGTGGTTATCCCCCAATGTTGTTGCAGCGATTTTCGAGGCATCAACATGCCTTTACCAAGTGGTTTCCCCCCAATGTTGATGAGGTCAATTAAGATTGATCAACAATTTTAGCGCTAGAAGGAGGGCCAACAGACTATGAATGGCAAGAAAGTTTCAATCTAAATCAAGAGGTCCTTATAAGAGTCGATCCCTCTCAAAATATCCTCCAACTTCTAGACCACATTCCAAATATCCTGATCCAAGATCTGATGTTGTTGAACCATGTTGAAAATCTTGTAGCCTTGTCTCAAAATTAGCTATTGAAACCTTTGTTCACACACCACTTTCAAATAAACCTATTGAATCTCCTAAAATTCAAACTCTCATACATAAATTGGAAGGAATTTTCATGTATGAAGAACAACTTACTCAACTAGAACCTTCATAAAGTATTGTTACTTATTCACTAAAGTCAACTGGAATCCTTATGAGATCACAAAATGAGAAACTTAGATTCAAACCATTCAAATTCCCATTACCAACTCACATGAAAAAGAAGCATATATCTGGTAGTGATTCATCGGCTACTAAGAACGCAACCTCCTCTCCACCTGATACTCTTACTATTCATCCTACTTCTTCACATCCTTCTTAATCATATTATTATCACCCTTTGACATCTTCCTCCACTTATATTTCTTCTCTCGAACCAACCAAAAATATTATTGTTTGTAGTGATGCTAGGGTAATTTCTACAATTTTTAATACTTAAACAACCCCTTCATCAAGTACATATACTTCTGGATCTTCATAATCAACCACTAGTCATATTGTTAATCCAAAAATGGCAGATATACCATGGAACAATCCAAGAGAAGTTGTGATGACTCCTCCTTTGCACCCTATTCCTAAGCATCCAAAGAAATCGTTGGCTAAATATAATCCTAAAGATGGACTTCCTGCAAAAGAACACCTACATAATTTTATGTTTGCAATTAATCTCAATGGAGTTTCTTAAGAGGATGTAGTGTATATATTATTTCCTTATATATTTGAAGGATTGACAGGGTACTGGTATTTTAACAATACCACCAGGATCAATTAGTGATTGGGATACATTCAAAGAATAATTCCTAAATATGTTTGGGGATGATAAAACAACAAGAACATTAATTAATGAATTGACAAATCTTAAAACCTCATCTAATGAGAAAGTTAAAGCTTTTAATTATATATTTAATAACCATTTCCATAAGATCCCTACTACATATAGACCTGGTGTTGATGTTCAGATCCAATGGTGCATCAACACCCTCCCTTCAAATATTTCAATGTTCATTAACATATCTCAAAAGATAGTACTAATTGATCATATGAAAGAAGTTATGGTTGTGGAAAAAAGGGTATTATCCCTTGAGAAGAAAGTCATTGTCAAAGAAGCAAAACCAATTGAGAAGGTAACTTTCAAAGAAGAATCTAAACGGAAAAATCCAAAATATCCTTTTCATCTAAAAATTCTACAAAAGGTTCTCAAAACCATGTCTAATGAAATGGTAGAATTGAAGAAGAAAGTAGTTGAGACATCAATAAGAATATCTTTCATATCCATAAAAAGGAACTGTCATTTTCAATCTCAACCACCTGCTCAGATATCTAATGCAGATTCAGATGAAGAAGAGGAAGAAGAAGGAACTGAATCAACAAAAGAAGAAGAAGACAAAGAAATAATCGAATCAAATGGCTTATGGGATTTTATCCATACTCCTTTAGAGACCAAAGAGGTATAGGAGGCTCTCCCTCCTATCACATGAAGCAAATGACCTGCAAATACGACATAGAAAGGTAAAAAACGTCTAGAAAACTCATCGAAAGAAAAAGGGTACCCCAAAAAAGGCTTGTAATAAATCTTCACAATCTACATCGAGTACTCCTAAAACTTCTCCAGCTACCTCTCCTGCATCAGAAACCTTAATAGTATCAGATACCTTTGAGTATAACATTGTTGAGGATATGAAGAAAACTAAGGCTAATATTTCCCTATATGAGGTCAATAAGTTAAAACAACAACATAAATTATTGTTTAATGAGTTAAACATTGTTCCTGCTTCTCCATTACCTTTAGCTGTTGTTACCACTAAAGCTTCTAAAGGTAAAAATAAAACCTAGTCCTACCCCTTCTGATAAGCTCATTTTCATCCGATGCAATCATGATTGGAGAAAAATATAATTCACATACTCCTCCTTTTCTCTTAACTTTTGAAATTTTCACAAAAAACGTTCATAGTTGTCTAGTAGATTCAAGGGCATCTTCTAACATTATGCCTTATTCAATATGTTTAAAATTGAATGTAAAGCCTCAGAAATCTGTTGTACAAATAGTTCAATTAGATTGAACAAAAGTTAAGGTTCTAGTAAAAATGAATAATGTCTTAATCAAATAATCTTCCAATCCGAAGGTTGTTTCAAATTATAGACATTTTGGTGGTCGGTATCCCTAGATTTTATGTTCTTATCTTAAGTAGGGATTTGTCTAAAAAGTTAATTGGATATTTTTTGTCGGGTTGTGTTATATTCTTTCCATGTAGTTAATAGGGGGTTTGAAGGGGACCTGCAACCCCACTTTATGGGGTCCCGGGGCAGCACCCCAGAAACTTTTGGTTTTGGACCCAATGTTAGGTTTGGGCGGACCCATCTATGGTTTTATGCATAATTTTTCGCACATGTTTTTTGGACGGGGATGGTTTTCGGTCCATGGTATTAGATGTGATGGTTTCTGGTCCATGGTATTGGATGTGATGGTTTTCGGTCCATGGTATTCGATGCTTCGGCATGTATAAATATGTATTGTAACATTGAAAGGAATTTAATGAAAAATCAAGCTGGTAGTCCCGGTGTCACACGGAATGAGTCGATCTTGCGGACAAGATAGACCTTCCTAGAGTCTAACGATATCTAGTGACAAGCAAGCCAATCAAAAACTATCTTTCTCTAAATATGCATTTATAAACAAAGGCAAACAAGTGTTTAGGCCTACCTTGGGTCCAACGCAAGTTTGTGGAAGCCTCGCTCCTTTGATCCAAATGAGCTCCCTTCATGCGAATCTGCAAACGCAAACAAGCAAAAAATCTTTATATAGCAACTAAAAAGCCAATATCATAAAGCATACTTAACATGATGATCGAGGAATTCATGAAAACAAAATGACATAGGGCAATTTGTTGAGAAAATTGAATCTAATTGTAATTAATTCAAATCAAAGAAGAACTATTCACTAACCTGTGCCTTGATGCTGTACAAGCTCCTCCCAGGGTCCAACAAGAAGTCTCCTCTAATTTGACAAGTTCACTCTCTTCCAATTGAAGCCAAAAGGTATGTGATCTCTCCTCTCAAGCTTAACTAGGAAGTCTCAATTCCACCGGCATTTACCTTAAAAAATGTTCAGCTTCTAACCTCCCTAGTAACTAGCCCA